>QKWP01001950.1:27307-67392 GCA_003550325.1 Gigaspora rosea
AACTTAAACTTTTTTTCTTATAATATAAAATTAAATACTACTATAATATAATCCTTATTTTCAAATATTATCAAAAAAAATTTTAATTAAATATCTTAAGTTTTAAAAAATATAGATCATAAGCATATTTATAGCAATTTTCCAGCCAAATTTGCCTGGATTTGCTTACAGTTTAAGGGATAATATTTTAAATAAACCAAATAAATAGTTGGATTATAAAACCAAAGAGAAAAATGCTTAACGCCTTTTAAGCTTTAACTAAAAAACTATTAATAAAAAAATCAAAATGTTGTCCACAAAATCTAAAGAAACTAAAACTGCTCTTACCAATAAGCAAAGAAAAGTTATCGTTGAATATAAAGAAAAAAATCCTAAAATTAGCCAGATTGAACTCGTTGATTGGATTAAACAAACAATAGGTCTTAGTATTCATCAAAGTACCGTTAGCCGTCTATTAAAAAATAAAGAAGCAATTAGTGAAAATCCCCCATGAAGAGACAGAGGACAGTTCAATATCCAGCACTTGAAGATACATTGTACGAATAGATTTTGCAAAGTCAGAAAAGTATAATATTATCTGACGAAATTATAATAGAAAAAGCAAAACAATTTGCTAAATTACTAAATATACCTGGGAGTAATTTTAAGTTTTTGCATGGTTGGCTATACAAATTCAAAAAAAGACATGGTTTACAACAAATAAAAAACATGAAAAGGATGCTTTTGTCAACGATGCTATCATTAATGCTGCTATTCCACAATTAAGAGAAATTTTAAAAGAATATGACCTAAAAGACATTTACAATATGAATGAGACTGGCTTATTCTATCAGTATTAAATAAATTACTGTATGAATTAATACTCACCTTAGCTAAATTTTATTTCTTATTTTTTTAAAGTTTAGAGCCAGACACTACACTAGCAACCGTTCATCTTAAGGGGAAAAAAAATCTAAAGAGCGCTTAACCTTAGCATTTTGTGCCAATGCTGATGGGACAAATAAAAAATAATGCCATTTGTTGTTGGTAAGTTGCTCAATCCACATTGCTTTAAATCTATCAAATGTCGTAGTCTTGGTGTTATATATGATGCAAGTCGAAATGCGTGGATGACAAGTATACTTTACCAAAAATGGCTTAAAAAATTTGACCAAAAAATGGCTGGTCGTAAAGTAATTCTTTTAATTGATAGTGCAAAATGTCATTCTTCTGGTAATTTAAAACTTCATAACACAACGGTCCATACTCTTCCTCCAAAAACAATATCCCGTATACAACCTATGGATGCTGGAATTATAATGTCTTTTAAATGTTGCTATTGAAATTACTTTATAAAATGGTTACTTGATCAATAAGAATCTGAAAGTGACAATAAATTGGACGTCCTTACTGCTATAAAATTTATTGTTCGATCATGAAAAGAGGTATCATCAGATACAATATGAAATTGCTATAAGCATACAGAAATTCTTCCAGTTGTTCAAGATGATGAGGTTACCTATGATGATGACGACGATGACAATGATAACGATTTGATGGAAAAATTATATAATAATGTAGAAATGCCCAATTTTCAAAACATGATAGATCTAGACGAATATGTTAATTATTCAAAAGAAAAAAATATAAGTGGAATACTAAGCGATCAGGAAATTGTAAACCAAATTGCATACCCAGATCCTGAAACTGCTGAAGATAATAATGATGATGAGGAAGACGATAGTATAGAATTACCCCAAGTTAGTCATAAAGGAGCATCAGATGCTATATGTTTATTAGAGTTATATCTTATGCAACAGAACCTTAGTGATGTAGCTCATACTGAACATGATACAGCTTTATCGAAATTGTCTGGGCTAGTAAGAAAATTCCGGAATGCTTCATTTAAGCAGCTAACTATAGAAACTTTCTTTGAGCTGGCCATGTAAAGTATGTATATAATAAAATATTCTTTTGAATATTAAAACCAAACCTTAGTTTAATATTCCTTTTCTATCTTCGAAACCCCTAAATTAAGCAACTAGAAAATCTACAGTATATTAAATAAAAAAGTTAAATAAAAGCACTAAAATGATAATTAAAAAAGTAAAAAAAAAACCTTCTTCGAAAGCTATACTCAGCTTGTCTAATTTAACATAATTTTGGTTCATTTTGAACTTTACTATGACTATAAGTTCTATGTAGAATCTATTACAGTAGAACAATGAAAATTCGTTTAGTATTTTTCTCTATAATTAAAAATGAATTTAAACTCAAACAATATATGTATTCACCATAGAGTTAGATTTACTGTACTTTCATTTTTCTTATAAAATTTTAATAAAATATAGATCATACAATTTGAATATAACGTACCGGTAGTTTGTTTAAAGGCAGTAACAGTTCAATACGTATTACACAAATTAATTAAAGCTAGGTGCTAATAAACTTTTAGATCTTT
Organism: Gigaspora rosea; assembly: GCA_003550325.1. Classification (NCBI taxonomy): domain Eukaryota; kingdom Fungi; phylum Glomeromycota; class Glomeromycetes; order Diversisporales; family Gigasporaceae; genus Gigaspora; species Gigaspora rosea. Next base: position 29,748 of record QKWP01001950.1, read on the forward strand.
GATTTCGACAGATAAATCTACTTTTTTTATAAAATATTAGTTGAAAAAAAAATTTGATCAATAAGATTCGCTTTAAACATATACCAGGAACGGAGTACAAAGTACGTAGTGTATAGTTTACAGGCATTTGAAATGCTGTCTCTTTTGTATCTAATTGGTTAATCTATCCTTGTAACTTCTGAATGTATTTCTATATTTGTACATACTCTATGGGGCTTTGATCTACTATATCGCATGCAAAAAACCAGAAACTTAAGCCAAAACTGGTTTAACCTGTAACTCGCTAAAAATCTACTAGTTTTGTGTGACAACATCGCGCAGTTACTTATTATAAAATAAATAAAAATTGATGAATTAGATTAACCAAAAGCTTAAAATATTATTGGTCGATAACCCTAGCACGTGATTTGTAATGCTATTGGTTACCTCCTTAAATGCAACCCTCCCTAAATGCATACTCTGGAGGTAGTCCCAACGGTATGCATTTAGGGAGGGTCGACTATATTTGAGACTCTATAATATCAATAAAAATTTATAAAAGTAATTATATGATCTTTATTTAACGAACTTCAATCATTAATTATTTATTTTTACTATACTTTATTGATGCATTATTAAACATAAAATTCCATCAATAACTCTGGTTATTGATGGATCAGTAAAAATCAGTAAATAACATAAGTAAATTCCTGAATGACAGAATCAATTATCGATACATAACAGATACTCTCTAATGAATTAATTTGCGCATTACTAGATTTTTTTGACAGGAACGGTACAATTCAAGAGTTAAAATTTTAGAAATAGTTTCATTAAGCTGCTGATAGAAATACCTGCTATTTGGGATGGTCTACTAGCAAGCTAAAACATATGTACATCTTCAACAGGCACAAAAAACTGGTTTACATTTCATTATCATATATATTTTTGCACTAACTATTCGTTAATTAAGTTGAATAAGAACCTGTATACTATATGTAGTGGCAAATGGTAATTATATCTACGTGAGTTCGGCTTTCAATTATATTTGTTTCAAATATCAGAATTTATTTATTAAAACTCAAGTCGCAACATATTATATTAGGGTGATAAATCAATTAAGTAATCAAACCTATGTATACATCACATTTGATACAAAGATAATTTTTTTGATTATTTAGAAAATTCCGCTTCGAGGCATTCTCTGATCAAACAAATTATCACTGTACCAACGTGATGTTATCTCATATTATTATACTATATTATATAATTATTGGCTGCTTTGCATTCGCAAGTATTGGGCACTGATATCATGGGGCTATTGATTTTTCTAACAGATTAATTCACTTGAAAATTATTAGGAATTGTAAAGTAACCATAGCTTTTAGGAGTTGGACCAGCTGTAAGCTTTAGAATATTAAATGATTGTTACTATATACATTTAAAAAAAAAATAAAGAATGTCAAAAGCTTCGGCTTACCGTACTTTGTCTTAAGTTATTATTTGTATTATACAAATTTAATTTAAATTAATAAAATATAGAGGTCCAATCCTCATTCATTTATTTGTATTTGAATTATCCGAATATCTGATAATTATTTGGATAAATAATATTCAGATTGGAACTCTAGTAAAATAAAAAAAAAAATTACAATATTTAAGCCAACAGTTTGACTAGATGTATATCCACCTAAATACAAGATATTACCATCTGACAATAAAGCGATATGTAGCCATCTCTTCAAGAAGGGGCATTTGACAAAGTAATATTTGTTCAATTAAATAATCTAAAATCAAACATATCTAGAGAATTATAATATTCTTAATAAAATTATTAAATTCTCTGAATACTCTTCATAAATTCAATTTTATAATTGGGTATTCTATACCCACCCAATTCGCTATTGTTGAGAACAGTTTGCCAAATGATTACAGAATGTTAGTGATGGATGAAAGATCAGAGTGTGCAGTTAACTAAGTAAATCAAAACTATATGTAGTACTATATAAAAATTAAATATTAATAGTGTCACTCGACGTCACCAGGTTATTGCTATTTGGGGTTTTAATAATAATAAAAAAAAAATAAATAAAAAAAAAATAAATATTGATTTTTTTTAAATTTATTGATAGGAGAGTGATCAGAATAGTAATCAGAATTTTTTTTTTTTTTTGTGTTAAAGTTCCCGCTTTGGGTGAGAGTTTATTTAATCAAGCCTGTGGATCAAGGGCACCTCTTTGGGCGCACCCACAATTGAGTTACATTGAATGAGAGTACAACTAGCCACACGTACAACTTTTGGTTGTCTAATTTAAGTAGTCCGCCCGAAGGTTCTACACTAGTTGCCATACCTACAACCCAACTAGGGGATTGCCTATTTAAACCCTCTGGTCCAACGCTTCGCATGTCAATCCTACTTGTGATCACTGGTACAGCCCTCCGATACATTAGTCAGTCGAAGACAGTCCCGGATGCTACCTACATCCCCTTAGGACTAATTTATCCTCGCGGGTAAACTTGGTAGAGCAGTCCCTGTCCCACACAGGTATTACCTACACTTCAGTAACTTACACACTCACCATGGCTAGAGCTTGTACCCCTATAAGTGTTACCCGGGTAACCCGGTGAACACCTGTCAACCGGGTCATAGCTATCGTTAACCAGGTGACCCAGATAAATTATCCATAAGCATGATAATGTGACGTGCAAATGTATGTACAGTACGTATGTCCGTTGGGAGTGAGGTCATTTTAAATTTTATTATTCAACCCCAATTTCTTTTCCGATGGCCTCTAGCTATTGGAGAATAAACTGATTATGTTACAGCTATTATCATGATTCTTGCGGCACCTGTAAAATTTGCCGAATGATTTTTAGACTGGTTAAACTTATATATTAAATTTTTATACATAAAAATCAAATAAATTTATCAGTTACCATTATCATTATACATAGTTTTTTAAAAAAATGCCTATAAGAGAATTTATGATTTTGCATTAACCAATAAAAAAAAAGGGTTACCAGATTATTAAGATGACCCAGTTTATAATGTTGTAAACGGGTGAGTAACCCGGAGCTCAAATTTTTTAACAGGTACAACCTCTAAAAAAATTACATACTCTTAAGAGCTACCTCAATTTTGCATTAGCCAATCAAACAAACTGGGTCAACCAGGTCACCCGGGTAACCCAGATTTTTTAAAACAATCCGGTTTGTGACCCGGTAATAATCTAGTAAACTAGCAGGTTATCCGGAATTTGAAATTTATTTCGGGTACAACCTCTAACCGAGGCAAGCAACTTGCAGTCAGGGGGTATCTAACCGCTACTATTACCTACTTCTGCCCTTGTAAGGTTCACACTGACCCCGGTACCCACCATTACTTTCCTACCAGTCTATCACCGGGTGCCCCAAACTTCCAAACCAGTTGGCCCGGAAGGGTTGATCTACCCAGCATTAGGTGCTACTATAGTTTTTCTTCCCCTGGTACCTAATTCCAGAATATAGGTCCTTTTCCTCCGGTACGACTCCGGCGGCCAGGTTGGTGGACCTCTCCTCCGAAGGTCATATCGTCCAGTTCTCCAGCTCCGGTTTCCGATATTCCGGTTCTGGTAGCACTATCAAAGATCATTACAACCTCCTTACTCGGGACTTTCCAAATGGGTTTCCATTTCCCCGGTTCCTTGGATTTGTCTGTGTCACTGGACACAACTTCGCCCGAAAGCTCCCATTCGAGATGGTAACCAAGGACTACAGGTAATATACCCAACTGATCGATAGAAAACGGTTACCATAACACAGATCTATTTTTAGAAAGCGTCGCCAGTGGGATTTGAACCCTAGACCTGCCACTTGGGGGGTGACAACTTACCAACTTCCCTAAGTCACCACACCCAGTGATCAGAATTTTTTATTGCTTTTAATATATATTTTAATAGTAAAGAATGACTTGGATGTTTTTGATGTCTAGAGCAAATCGATTTACTTTTTTCAATTATTTTAAACATGTTTATAACAATGTTACATTAAAAATTTTTTGACATTAGTATTTAGATTTCAAGTTGACTCTTTACATAAATTCTGTTTCATATTGTGAACTATTCAAAAATAAAGCAAATAAAAATTTAATACAAAAATTTAAAATTTTTACGTAACTTTGTTATAAAAGTACGTATTTAAAAATAGATTTATAATAAAATATTTGAAAAAAGTAAAGCAATTTGCTTTAGACATCTAAAACTATTCTTTATTATTAAAATATATATAAAAGTAATAAATAATCCTGATCACTATTTTGATTACTATTCTGATCATGAATTTCAAAAAAATCTTCACTAATTATTTACCGAAGCAAAGTTATTGCAGGATTTTTGCAATGTATATCTGCTAATGTGTTTCCTCTCTCAGATGAACTAGCTTTTTTTAGTAAGGGTGCGACATTATTAAATTCTGTGATAAAATATTTAAAAAAGCTAAATAAGAACTTTAAAATAAAAAATTCTTTAATTTTTAAGTCTTATTTATTTTTTTTGTAAAAGGGTTGACCAGAATAGAGTTCCTTATCTTTAGTTTGTTTGTTTGTTTAGTTATTACATTTTTTAAAAAAAAAAATCTGAAAATTAAATTAACTATAAAAGTAGTAAACAAAATTTAAAATAAAGCCTAAGAAAAAACTACCTTCACTGCAAGAATCCCCAAGAATCTGAAACTATATATTCGAAAATACATATTTTCGATCTTTGATCTACATATAAAAGTCATATGCAGTATGCTTATTAGACCTTTATTAAATCTTGTTTGTAGTTTTAGTTCATGCTCTAAAGAAGTTATCTACATTTGGAATGTAACCCTGAGACCCGATTTGTCTTTTACATTAAAAAAGCTAAAATATAGGCTAAGTTGGTTGTCGTAAGAAGGATTCTAGAATTTCCAAGTACTGCCTTTGAAAAAAGTGGATTCTAATTGCTGTCGATTGAAGTGTTACCACGTCACTAGTTGTAGAAAAGGCGTTGAGTTTGAAACAAAAAAAAGTTTATATAATGATTAACACCTATTAACTTATGCATTGTATACATATTACGGTAATTACTTGCTTGAATTTGACCTTTAAATAAATATTTGATCTATACTGATCTTTTTTTACAGAAGATGTGCAAAGAGTTAAAGAGCACTATAATATGTTTTAAAAAAGTTTTATTATGTGAAACTACAAGTTGCCAATTGACAATATGGTTTTTCATAGTAAGGGTTACTTTAAAATTTTTTTATATTGTGTAACCCAGTGATCTTCAAGCCAATCAGATCGAATGTCCGCTATGCTAATTTGCTTGAAAGTTCTCATTGGAGGCATATAAATATATAAGATAACTTAAGTAATATTTGTTAAGCTATATAAAAACAAAAATTTAAGCAAAAGTTTAATAAGTTATAAAAAATACTTTAAGTGAAACTTTATTAAGTTATATAAAAAAATAATTTAAGCAAATGCTTAGTAAGTAATCTAAAAAAATAATTTAATAAGTTATATAAAAAAATAATTTGAGCAAAGATTTAATTAGAAATTTGAGCAAAGGTTTAGTAAGAAATTTTGAGCAAAGCTTAGTAAATAATTTGACAAAGATTTAGTAAGTATATAGAAAAATAACTTAATTGAAGGTTTAATAAATAATTTGGCAAAGGTTCAGCAAGGCTATATAAAAAAAACAATTTAAATATTATTTAATAAGTAATTTGAGCAAAGGTTTGGTAATTAATTTGAGCAAATGATCAGTAAACAATTTAAACAAACTATCTGTAAATAATTTGAGCAAAGGTTCAGTATGTTATATAAAAAACAACTTGAGCAAAGGTTTAATAAGTAATTTGAGCAAAGGTTCAATATGTAATTTTTGAGTAAAAGTTCAGAATTGATTTGAGTGAAAGTTTTATTATTTATACTTTTATTAGTAATGTTACAAGTAGTATAGCCTTCTTAATATACTACTAGCAACTTAGCACATGGCGACAGGGATCTTGTAGGGTCAGAGAAGATATGAAGTGGTATGGAAGTAGAATGTTTCCTCACTGTGGAGTTAAATATATTTTACTTAAAGAACAGGAGTGTATTTTAGTTGGGCAAAGATATATTTTATTTAAGTATGTTACAAGACTTTGCTACAAGACTATCTATAGGTTTCTGTGCCTAAAGAATTTCTATAACTAAAGAATTGTAGGAAACAAATCCTAAAGCTAAGGAGGGATAAAAGCTAGGGTTTATATATCTTTTAGAAAAGTACACGTAACTCTGGTTATACTGACATCTGGATATAACGACAACATAGTAAAATCTTTCTATACCGACATTTTTTTTTAAAAATTTAATATAAAATGTCGGTATAACTCAATGTATCGACATTTTGAATTTTTTTACTAATGAACCAAAAATGTCGATATAACCAGAGTAGCATGTATAAAAATACAAAAATAGAAAGGTATAAAGGTATAAAAGTATAAAGGTATAAAAGTATAAAAGTATAAAAGTATAAAGGTATAAAAGTATAAAAGTATAAAAGTATATGTTATACAAGTGTTAATCTATTATTATCCAATTAACTATTAATATATTTCTAATAAACTATAGCTCATTTTAATCGTAGAAACTTATAGAATCTAATGGTAATAAAATTAGAACTTCATTCTATAACATTCCCATCCTCTTTAAGAACGAACTCTGTGAGTTCCTAAATCTAATAATTTTTAAAAAAAAATAAAGAAAATTATATACTATCTAATTATAAAATTCAAATCTGTATCTAGTACTTCATTAAATTCTGGAACCTTTGATAGTTTCTTTGCTTGGTTTCAGTACATGATTAATTTAATAAATGTGCCTAAGGTTTGAGTCTAAAGAATAGAAGTTTCTATTTTGGATTCTATTGTCTGGATAATCAGTGTACCTGAGTTGGTTTCTGTTTCTAGTATTTTGTCTATTTTGATTTTGCATCTGTATTGTTCATGTGCAAAAAAAAAAAATTTCTCAACATGTGCTTTGGTAATTAACTTGTTGCTTTCTCCCCTTAAGAGTTGTGAGGTCTCTAAACTTTTCTTATTAATTTGTCTAAAATTAGCTTCTATTATTATTATTATTTTTTTTTAAAAATATCAAATAATTATAAAGTGTTAAAAAATGTTCCAAAAAAATAATAAAGTTTTATAGTTTCTGTATCTAAAAATTTTTAAGTGCAAAGTATCGAATTTGTTAAAGTCTTTGTCTATTGTTGTCTTTTCTGATTAATTGTTTAATGTTCGTCGAATACTTCGTGTAGCTTCGAAGTAAGTAATGCAAGTAACTGTTAGTATAATTTTTTGCAGTTACGGTTCTTAGTTCAATCACGCTTCATATTACATGTTCTGTCAGTCATCATCATAGTGTAATCATGTGTAATGTTAAATTAATAATTTTTTTCGATTTACATATGCTAATACTCTTTCTCTCTATTTTTTTTAAATATAGATCTTGAAACCGTCGTCGTTCTTGGGTCATAGTTAATTCTCGGAGTTGTTATTATTTTCTGAAGTTCATAGTAGTAGCAGATGGGTCTTTGTCAGTTTATAAATGTTCGCTTCGTCGTAGTTTTTCAGTGTTACTGTTTTCTTTCATATTGATATTTGGTTTTCTTGGACTATATTACTGAGGTAGGTTCCGTTTTGGTATTTGTTATTTTGGGTAATTCTTATCTACAAGGTTTTTCATCAATGTAGTTCAATTTTTTTTTAGGTCATCGTTTCGGAATTCTTGTAGTCTTGAATTTGCTGTTCATAGAACTTTTCTGTGGAATCTTTAGTGTGAAGTAGCTATCCAATATTTATTATCTTTACTTCATTGGTGTAGTCTTGTCGTTCACTACTTGGTGTCTGTTCAGGTGCTTGGTAAGTCTTTGTCCCTTGGCATGTCTTTTCGGAAACAGTCTTGTTGATCTTGGTTTCTCTTGGTCGAATTTGGTTTTTCGTCAGCTCTGGTCTTTTCCCTACAGTCTTGGTATGGTCTTGTTTTGTCTGACTTCGTAGTGTCTGGGAGTTTGATTGGTTTTGTTCGTACATTCTTCAGAGTAGGCTTGTTTCAACGTACGTTATGATATATATTCTTGTAGATATTTATATATACGTATTAATTTTATTTTTTTATTTTTTTTTTTTAGGTTTTGTTTGCTCTGGCATTTTGGTTGGTGTAGACCTTGACGTTTATAGAGCTTTCTGACTAGGTCTTCATTAGTGCGTGGTGGTCGTTCTATACTTAGGGTCTTCGCTTTTGAGTCCTGGTGCTGAAGGTAGTTTAAACAAGCTTTGGTTTAACCCTTGGATAAATTGTTTCGGCATTTTCAGAAATTTGGGTGGTTTTCGCTGTTCCTGGAACTTTTGGGCTGCGTCTTTGTTAATACCAAGGGGCTGGGGCTGTCAATTATTTTCTTGGCTTCGTTGGGTTTGGGTATTTGTAGTAGTGTCGATCTGATTCTTCCTTGGTCTTGTTCTGTACGTATTCCGACGTAGGCTATGTTTCGTCATAGGTAATTACTTCTTTTTTTATAACTTGTATTGGCTTCGTAGGTCTTGCCTTATGCTTTTATTAGATCTAGAGCTCGGTCAAAATTCGCTTGGTTTACTTTTTATAACATTTGGAATACCGTTGTTTAGGTCTTGTTTTTCTCATTACTCCGGTTTTGTTTTGCTTTGCCAAGTCTTAAAGACTGATCTTTGTTACTGAAGTGGCGCCTTATTGACGAATTGCTGTAGGCTTGCCATAGGTATGATTTTTTGGTGATCGTCTGGTACTTCTTTTGAGGAATTTTCTGGGTCTGGCTCTTTATCATCCAGTCTTCATCAGGGCCTACCTTCTTATTGTGTGTTGGAACTTGCTCTATTAGGTCTTGGTCTTTTTCCGGCAGTTCCTATGTTGTTTTATCAATGGTCGGTTGTGTTTGATTAGGTCTGGTAATCGACAGGGTTTATATCGCTCCTTTTTCTGTGTGTTGGACCTTATCGCTTGGATGGGTCTTTGCTAGTGCGAAATAGTCATCCAATTTCTGGTGTCTTTATATCGAGGGTCCTGTTGGTCGAGGTAGCTTTGGGATAGGTCTTGGTCTTGATTTTTGTTTGAGCCCATCTCTCTTTACGAAGTCTTGGAGTTCTTAGATCAACCTTTTCTTTTTTTTTTTTAGATTTGATCAAAGGTGCCAGTAGATTACTTTTGATGAATCATTTAAAAATCTTGGTCATTCGAATTTGGAATTGGAAACTATAACCTTGAGAAAAAGGTCTCGAGTTTTCAGCCAGGTGGCCAGGCAGAATAGAATTCAAATTCAAATTTCTTTCCTGTTCTATTCGTAGCGATGATGATAAAATTTTATCATTTTTCTGAAGGTTTGGGATGTGACATTATACCTGAGCTTTTTCTGCTGACTTGGTCACAATCTTTGTTTCCTTGCTCTATTTTGTTTTACTGATTTTCGGTTAAAGCTAGGTTTAGGGTTAAAATAGAGAAAAAGGAAGTGATATTGGAAATCAGATTTCTATTGATAAGAGGGAGGGTAAATTTTGGGGTTGACCTAGAGGAATAAAAACAGAGTTTAGGTAGATATATGCTAGGGATTGGGTTGTTAACATTTTTATGACTAGGCTTGTAATAGATGGACATAAGGATAGATTTGGATTTAGTTTTAGAATTCGATTCGGGTTTCGGTATTAGGAGAGAAAATAGGATTAATAATGAAACCGGGTTTGTGAGTAAGTAAGGGTTTGAACCAAGATACAGATTATTTTGGGATTGGGTAATTAGGGTTAGATTTTTTTTTTATAATATATTATTTTATTTTTTTTTATTTTTTATTTTTTTTTTGATAGGCGAATTCAATTCAGCAAATCGATTAGAAACGGTAGTTCTAGCTAGAGGTTGAGATTTCTGAATTGAGAGTTTAAAATCAGGATTTTGACAAATCTGAATGTTAATATCTGAAGTTTGGGGATTTGCCCGTCCTTGTTCTAATTGAAGGTGCTAGTAGACCAAATTCGTCAGAAAGTTTACGAACTCAGTCGTTTAACTTGGAATTTTCAAAGAGGCGACTTGAGGTCATCTTATTACGTCTGCTTGAATATGATTATAAGAGATAAGGTTTTAGGTTAGTAGAATAGATTCAGGTTTAAGGATTAGTTAATTAGAAGTAAGAAAGGTTAGAATTTGGGTATTTAGCGAGTTATAAGAAATAATGGTTTAGGGGTAGTTTTAGAGGTAAGAAACGGATAATGAGGAATGGATGGAAGTGGAGGACGGGTTTAGAATTAGGTTCAGAAAGAGTGATAGAGGTGGATTTGAAAGTTGGATTAGATTTGAAAGCTTTGGATAGTTAGAAATAGGGTATTCGGAATAGACAGTTATAAGGGTAGATTCGTGGTTGAGAGAAAAGGTAGATAAGTATAGTGGTGAGAGAATCAAGTTTAAAGATAGGATTTCTAAAATAGTTGGGTTTAAGGTTAGAAATTAGAAGTAGGTTTGGGTTGGGTAAATGTATTAAATTAAATTAAAATATATTAAATAAAGAGATAAGTAAATAATAAGTAATGAATGTTTGTTATAGCATATATATAGTAGGTACTTGGAGTCAGATTTGTAAAGTTGGGGTTTTAATATAGTCAGATTGTAGTGAAATTGGGTTTGGGGTAATATTAGAGTTTGGAGAAATTTGGAATTTGTAGGGTTGGGTTTAAGGGAATATGAAGTTGATGTAAAATGTGGTAGATTTGGAATTTTGTAGAGTTGGAGATTTGGTGAGAACCAAATTTTAAGAGGGTGAGAGGTTTTCATTTCATAAAATTTTCATTAATAAACGATTAAACTGTATTAAAAAAAAACTAAATAACTAAATGGGGTGCTACAAAAAAAATGTTCAAGTATGCCCTTCTGAACGAATCTTTTTTAATTCAATAGGAAAATACATGTGCAACAAATGCAAGAGGCTTCAAGTATGCCCTTCTGAATGAATCTTTTTCAATTCGACAGAAAAACCAAAAGCTATTACTTCTTGGTAATAGTCAGATATAAATAAAAGAAATAATCTTTCCCAAAAGAAAAGAAGGAGAGGATTCAACTTAATGTTTTCACTCTTCAATATTTGAACAATGTTTCTTGCTGCTTTAATTTTCAAAGAGAAGAATAAGAAGAAGGAGGTCCTAAAAGTTCTGGCTGTTTTTAATATTTTCAACAGTTTTTAATGCTTTTTGCCAGAAGGCACCAAAATGTTACAAGCGGTATAGCCTTCTTAATATACCACTAGCAACATAGAAAATGGCGACGGGAATCTTGTAGGGTCAGAAAAGATATGAAGCGGTGTGAAAGTGAAATGTTTCTTCACTGTAGCAGTTCGATATATTTTACTAAGAAACAGGTGTGTATTTAGTTGGGCAAAGATATATTTTATTTAAGTAAGTTACAAGACTTTGCTACAAGACTATTTATAGGTTTCTGTGCCTAAAAAATTCCTATCCCTTAAACTGTAAGCAAATTCAGGCAAATTTAGCTGAAAAATTGCTACAAATATGCTTATGATATATATTTTTTAAAACTTAAGATATTTAATTAAAATTTTTCTTGATAATATTTGAAAACAAGGATTATATTATAGTAGTATTTAATTTTATATTTAAGAAAAAAGTTTAAGTTGCTAATAAGCTAAAAATAGACAAATTTTAAAAAATTTTTTATTCAAAAAAATTATCTACCTTTTCTTGGCGAACTCTATCAATATTAGCTCTAGCTTCCTGATTTAATAGAATTATAAAAAGGATTACAACTTTTATTATTGCAACTTTTGTAGTTTACTTGTAAAAATTAGAACTTGTATTAGAAGTGAAAATTTATTTTATAAATGGGAACATATAAAATTTAAGAAAACCTAAAGAAAAATTTTATAGAAAAAATTTTAAAATAAAAACTTTAAACTTTTATTGCTTTAAAGTTTATTAATAATTTTAAAAAATTTTCATAATAAAGTTTATAAAATATCTTTTAAAGAAAATATTCTATAAATAAAGTATACCCCATATGCTTAATAAATTTTTATTTTATTTAAAAAAATGTAACAAGTTAAAGCATTGCGCTAATGCTGTGAGCTTGGTTAATTGTATAAAGTATATAGATGTGTTTGCTATTTTTTATGGAAAAAATATATTATACAAAATTAGAAAAAATTATTAAAAAATATAAATTTATATTTCAAAAAAAATCTAGTTTTAAATATCTACTTGAATTGTTAAATATTAGATTATTAGAAGATTGAGTAGTATTTGCTTTGGGGTATTATTAATCATAATATAAATGCAATTTATAATCATTGAAAAAGTTGCAAGTATTAGAATATAATTTTAGCTATTATTATTATATTTGAATAATATTTACTTATATAATAAGGATATTATTTTGAAATATACTTAAATATTATTTTGTAATTTCTAATAATTGTAGTGATTAATCAAAATAAGGTCTTGATTATTGCACAAAATTTTTATGAAAAATGTGTATTGATAATTAAAGTTCATAATAATAAGTATTAACTACTCAAGAAATACTTTTTCACTTTAATATTTATAAAGTTTCAATAAGTAGGGATAAAAAAAGATATTTCAGAACAAAAAGTTTTTTATCAAAATAATAAATTCACAGTTTATTTTTACTATTTAAAAAAAATTTTTACATACACATTAGAGTTCACTAAGTGCATGTTCAATAATTGCACACTTTCTTCAAATGCATATTTAAGTGCTATCTAAATAAGTTTTATCTCTATAAATATAGTTTTTCTAATTATTCTCTTAATGTATATTATTGAAGTATGATTTAAGGGTAGCATTTTTTAGAAAGGTTTAATGTACTAAACTATTTTACTTCTTTTAATAACAAAGGATTAATATTTGTTGTGGCTGAAGTTGAAAATGGCTGAAGTTAAAAATTAGGAACTCTAATTTAAAAATATAAATACTATAAAAATTTACTTATACTCTTTTATTATTAAATTAATTATAGGTAAATATTAATTTAAGTATTAAAAAAAAGCTAAGAAAATGCATTGTAAAAAATATTGAAAATTTTATATTAAAATAATTAAAATTTCATTTCAGCTACAATAATAATTTAATAAATCAATATAGGCACAAATAAGTAAAAAGAAATTGATTTGTAAATAAAATAGTAGAAGTTCTTAAAATAGTAGCAAAGGTTATTAAAATAAATTAGTCAAAACAATTATATAGAAGTTGAATTATTAAATTAATTAAATTTAAATATTATTTTTCTATTTTTTTGACAACTTTTATCTGTATTTATATATGAATTGATATATTTGTAGCCATGGCTACTATATCCACATTTTATAAAATTGTTAATAACTCAAAATTTTACTAGGGTAACCCTGTTGTGTTACTAACAAAAAATGCTTCTCTTGCGATTTTGTAGTAATCTTAACTTTAATTCTAACCCTAACTCTAGCCAATCACAACCCTAATCCTAACTTTAACCCTAACCCTACCTATATTACATTTGGGCTTAGTTATGGACCCTGGTTATTGTAACCTATGGTTACAAATAACCTATGGTTACAAATATATTAATTATTTATATATTAGTATATTTTATTTATTTTTTAAATTTTTTTTATTAGATTCTTATATAATGCAAATCAATTATTAAGTAGAATTTGAATTATAATTGACTGATTTAGAATTTACAAAAATTTATTCTTTACTATATTAATAACAATGAATTGAGAAACTTAGAGTGCAATTGGTAATATAGCTAGAAGAATTCTAATAGAGAAATGCTTGAAATAAATTAAATAAAAAAATTTAAGTCTGAATAATTTAACATTTATATTATATAATTAGTTTTTAGAGAACAATCAGGTGATTGTTTAGATAAATATAGTAATTGTATGAGTTTGTAACAATTTATAAATTTGATTATTGTGGTTTTCAAAAATATGTGAAATTTGCTGATTAAAAAAAAAGAAATCAATGATTTTTATTCTAATTTATGATTTATTTAATATTTTCTAGACTTTTAAAATGCATATTTATTATTTTATAATATACTGTATAAGCACAAATAATGCTCTCTTGTGCATTAATCGATTGACCTGCATATTATTTTGAGTATGTGCATGTGTTATTTCGAAATAAGAACAGATTTTCAGAGCCAAGTATTTTTAAAATAACTTGCACGCATCTTTTTTAGTAAGACCTAAAAAAAGACCTGTCATACAGCAGCTTACTAGTAGATTTAGTGTGCATTATTTTGGAATGAGACAGAATTAAATTTATCAAACGAATTACTATATTCATTATTTTTAATGAATACAGCAATTCTAATAAACACATATGTACCAACTTTAAGTCTGACTCATTATGATAATCATTCAGTACCAAGGTATTTCTCAATAACATTATTACAATAACCTGTATTAATATGAAAACTTTATTGTAAGGCCACACAAAGTTTTTTTTTATAACCTGGTTTTCAAAATTCCGGCCGGCGTGTCGTTTTTTTAAAAAAAAAACAAACTTTGCGTGCCCTAAATTAATTCATGTTCACATCTAAGGTCACGCAAAGTCAATTTTTCGGTTTCATAATATGGAATCAGAAAATTTTGTTTTTTTTTATCGGACCTATCGCTAATTCCGGAACTTTAAGGTCATCATCGGGTTACACAGAGAAAAAATTTAAAATGGCAAAAACGGAATAATTGGCACAATAGGAATTTAAAAAAAAATAATTTTTTTTTGGAAAATTTGGGTTGGCGGATTATGCAAAACGAAAAATTAACTTTGCATGGCCTTACATGTTCTTTCAAAAACTGTAAAGAGAGATTTATTAGTATATGTATTAAATGATAGTTTTTCAGCTACATCGCATTCGTCTAGCACGCTTCTGCCTTTGAACCATTTTTCACTGTTATAATGTGCGTACATAATAAATTAATTGTATATCATATGATTTATTTATGATGACCCTATTTAATCCTAAAGAATCATTCTAGCAAGTATAATATCTGATAATAATAATACAGTATTATTAATAGTTATTATAAGTGCTTTTTAATCGCATTCAAATCACATAAATATAATTAATGCTGTATATTAATCGTATGTGTAGAAAACCAAGTGAATTTATCCCGTGAAGAAAGAAAAATTAATAAATTTAATCTCATGTATAATCATTGTTTTTAATATGTAACAATACTATATATTATCTGTTATTGTTATGTTATATTACCTAAAATGACTAGAACGCTGGTCGTATATGTGAATAATTGCGTAAGAGGATAAAATTTTACTTATAAGTTTCATCTCAGGCACTTGCATAAGTCCCACTTACACACTGTAAGTTATATTTATGAAGAGCACATCGATTATTTAATCAACATTTATAATAAATATGTACTGCATCTGATAAATTATAATTAATAAAGTTTATACTAATAGATCCTATCCTAGCTTTTTCAGTTTTTTTTCTAATATTGCTAATTACCATTTTAAAATTTAATTTAAAACAAATTGATTAAACTTAAGCAATAAAAACAGCGTAATTTTTACTAATATATCTTTATAAAAAATATTCTGTATGTTAATGCTAAAAATAAAATTGGGGTTCCGTTCCAGGTTTTGCACGATGACATCGCGCAGCTACCTTATTTATTAATCGTCAAACCTATGTCAAAAAAAAAAAGAAAAAACATGAAAAGTGTAACGCAAAAGCCAATTAGATTTTTGTAGATCATTCTAGAATCAACTACTATATTTGGTCTGAAATAATGCACTCGTCGAAAATGGTAGTATCAGAACGAAGGTGGGTCATGTTTTCTTATCCTAATCAGATATGTTTAATTGTGCTTTGGATTCTAAAACAGGCGATATAATGAATCACGCTCACCACAATACATTTCTTTGTTAGCATTGTTGCAAACATGTTTCAAAAGTAGGAATATCGATCAGTTGTTGCGATCCAGTTTCCTACCCAGTCGGAGCTCTTGCAGGGGCACGTGCAAGCACAAGCGTTCACTGCTAGTACAAATAAAATATATTAATAAAGTAAAAATAGATAATAAATGATTGGCTTAGCGAAACACTAAAGATCTTAGAAGGCTTTAATTTTAAAGATCATCAAATCATCTGAACGGTAAAAAATCTGAAAATAAAAAATAAAAAATACAAAAACCTCAAGATGCGTAACAGAAGTTATATTAAAACAAATACTTTTTGCTGGTAAAATTGCAAAATACGTCTAAAAGGATATGAAGCAAAGTGAGCAAAATCGTTTGTTAGCACAGCGCTGCAAGAGCATGAGCAAGAGCATGAGCATGAGCATAAGCATAAGCATGAGCATAGTCTATAAAATGCGATCAATTTTGTAAAACTACAAATCACCTTCTTTAGTAATTTTGTTATTAAAATGGAACAGAATAATGCATAAACAAACATAAACATAAGTACAAAAGCAAAAAAAGGCAAATCTAGGGGTTACAACTTTAATCGAGCTTTTTTAATGCTTTAATATTTCTAAAAAAATCCAGGCAAATTTGCCTGAATTACAGTTTAAAGGATAACTAAAGAATTGTAAGAAACAAATCCTAAAGCTAAGAAGAGCACCAGAAATCACCTGAATTCCATTTACTATACCCCCTACCCCCCTCCTCCCACCTGACTGGTTTAATAGCCAATCAAATTTCGCGTATATTAAATTATTATTAAAAATATTTATAAACTTTACTAGTTAATAACTTTTGATCTACTGGTCCAATTTGGATGATTTAACTACCAAAATGATCCTCTCAAAGAGAGGATTCTAACAAGCCCAAAATCTCAAAAATCTAATCACTGGATTATAAGATCGATATATTATTACTATATAGTATTTATTAAATAAATACTATATAGTAATAATACACAAATCTATATCGATCTTATGATCCTGTAATTAGATTTTTGTGGCTTTGGGCTTGTTAGAATCCTCTCTTTGAGAGGATCATTTTGGTAGTTAAATCATCTAAATTAGACCAGTAGATCAAAAGTTATTTACTATTAAATAATAAATAGAATATAATAAATAATTTTTGATCCACTGGTCCGATTTGGATTATTTAACTACCAAAATGATCCTCTTAAAGAGAGGATTTTAACAAGCCCAAAATCACAAGAATCTAATTACAGGATCATAAGATCGATATAGATTTGTGCATTATTACTATATATATAGTATTTATTAAATGGGAAAATAAATTTGTTGCACCTGCGACATGTCGCACCCCCTGGTTGGCCAATCAAATCGCACGATTTTATATACAAAAATTTTTTTTTTAAAAATTAAAAATTTTATATAATAATGTGTAAAATTTATATAAAATAGCATGCCATATAATGTAAAATTTTATTCTGATTAACTTTTTCTAAGTCATAAAAATAGATTATCTTAGTAAAAAAACGTTTTATAAGAAAAATCAAAAATTTCCAAAGTTAGCACATATATATTTTTTTTTACTAAAACAATCTACCTTTTTAACTTAGAAAAAGTTGTTTAGCATAAAATTTTACATATAATTCTTAAACATAAAGATAGATTTATATTAGTAAAAAAAAGTTTTATATGTGCTAACGTTCGAAATTTTTGATTTTTCTTATAAAACATTTTTTTACTAAGATAATCTATCTTTATGACTTAGAAAAAGTTGTTCAGAATAAAATTTTACATTATATAAATTGATATCGCTTATTTATTTTTACATTTTACTAGTAAAATTTTGAATTTTTAAAAAATAAAATTTTTTGCTTACAAAATTGTGCGATTTGATTGGCCGAATTGGGGGGTGCGACATGTCGCGGGTGCGGCAAATTTCTATTCCCTTATTAAGTAATAATGTACAATTTTATATCAATCTTATGATCCTGTAATTAGATTCTTGTAATTTTGGGCTTGTTAGAATCCTCTCTTTAAGAGGATCATTTTGGTAGTTAAATCATCCAAATTGGACTAGTGGGTCAAAAGTTATTAACTAATAAAATTTTATTATATATAATATATATTATATAAATAATATGTTGTATTAGCCAATCAGAATAAAGGATATATAGTAACCTGACTAGGCCAGAGACCCCCTCCCCCTCTAAGAAATCAGCTGATTTCTGGCGGCTCCCTAAGGAGAGATAAAAGCTAGAGTTTATATATCTTTTAGAAAGGTATAAAAATACAAAAATAGAAAGGTATAAAAGTATAAAAGTATAAAGGTATAAAAGTATAAAAGTATAAAAAAGTATAAAAGTATAAAGGTACAAAAGTATAAAAGTATAAAAGTATAAAAGTATATGTTATACAAGTGTTAATCTATTATTATCCAATTAACTATTAATCCATTTCTAATAAACTATAGCTCATTTTAATCGTAGAAACCTATAGAATCTAATGGTAATAAAATTAGAACTTCATCCTATAACAGTAAATACAAACAAAACAAAATATAGTAAAATTTAGAAAAGTAAATAAATAAAAATTAATTTTTGTTAAATTTGACTAATAGAAATAAAAGTATAAAAGTATATGTTATACAAGTGTTAATCAATTATTATCCAATTAACTATTAATCCATTTCTAATAAACTATAGCTCATTTTAATCGTAGAAACCTATAGAATCTAATGGTAATAAAATTAGAACTTCATCCTATAACAGTAAATACAAACAAAACAAAATATAGTAAAATTTAGAAAAGTAAATAAATAAAAATTAATTTTTGTTAAATTTGACTAATAGAAATTTATATCTATTGTTATAGAAAATAGAAATAACACTAGAAAATAAATAAAAACAAAACCAAGCATCTTCAATCTTCAAGTATAAGCTTATTACCTCTAATAAAATCTTAGAACAGATAGCCTTAACTTACAAAAAAAATACATTCTTTTCTCTTTATAATCTAATCATACCAAATAAAAATCTTTTTCTAATTATTCCTATATTTGAGCCCAATTACTATTTAATATATATTAACAAACCTCTATATAAGCACACCTCTTTATTAGCAAATTTTAATTTTGCTTTTTATCTGTATTTACAATAATTCCAACTATTAAAATAACTTTTTGAGCAAGCAACTTCAAACCAAAAAAACAAACTAAAAAAATAATATAAATATACTATATTTGCAACTTTATCACATTTCTTTATTATATACTATTAAATATTAAATTACAAATTTCAAAATTAACAGATATTAAGATATACCAACTACTGTTGTTCCTCTTTATAATCACCAAGTCTGTTGCACTCTATTTTGGTGATTGTATAGAGGTGTGACTATAAATAAAATACCTTATTGTAGTCATGTACCAAAGGCCAATAAGTAATATATTTGCGCATATTTGAAATACTATTAAAAATTTAATCTAATAACCCAATTTGAATAAAACAACTCTAGAGTGTTTAACTCAATGAGACGATTCTAAAGAGTCCAAAAACATCCAAATTTAATTACAAAATTCTAAGATAATTAAGGATTTTTTCTCAGAGTTTAAATTTAATCAATTCTTAAACATGTAAAGTGATACAAATCCTTAATGATCTCAGGAACATATAATTCAATTTTAACGATTTTGGGCTCATTAGAATCGTTTCATTGAGATGAACATTTTGATAGTTGTTTTATCCAAATTGGGTTATTAGATCAAAAGTTATTTGCTATCAAACCTTTAAAAAGCTTTAATAGATAATTTTAAATATATGTGAATATAAATATTGGCAATCAGATTTAATAATCAGTATTTAGTTAAAAATTGGTGACAATAATAAGGGTTTTTTATTAATAAAATTGTTAAAAAATCAAATTTTTATTGTGATAGTGATTATAAGCGATTTGTGACTATAATGAGGTTTTTTACTATGTTTTAGTCTGTTGCACAAAATTGGGTGCTTAAATAGAAGTGTAACTATATGGGACCCCAAAAGTAGAAACTAGACAATTTGACAATTTTTTGAAAATTAACCTGTTTGATTGATCAGATGTAAAATTTAATAACAAAACTTTTTTACTTAATAATGAAAGTCTGATCACTTAATAAATTTTTGTGATACAACAGTTAAAAGCTTTTGATGCTATAATCTAAAAATAGATTTACTGAGATTTTAAAGCAATTTACAGGTCTATAGATCTGATAATCCTGTTTAAACAGGTATGTTAATCATGAATATACTATTTTTAGATTGTTTTGTTTTGTATAACAAAATATTTTCTCAAAACACTGATCTGCCGAATTGTCTGGTTTCTACTTTGAGGGCCCATATAGGGTGTGACTATAAGGAGGCCTGACTGTACTTAAGACTAGACCACAACTCTAATATTACTAATATGAAAACTATTACCGGTAAACCAAAATTTATTATACTTCAAAAGTGTAAAAGTCTATTACACAATAAAATTATCCTAAGTCTACTCTATACAACTAGATTCTAAAAATTTAATTTAGACATTAAATATTTTGAGATAATAATACTATGGCAAATAGGGTTCCGCAATTTGATTTGATCTTCAAATATTTGAATCAAATATTTAATCAAATTCAAATTGTAATTTGACTATATTTGATTTAATCAAATTCAAATATGGCCAAATTTGATTTGATTTGACAAATATTTGATTTGATTTGAAAATTACTATTAAAAACTCAAATTCAAATCAAATTCAAATTCAAATATTTGAATCAAATCAAATTCAAATCAGTATAAATTTGGTTTGATCAAATTCAAATTGATCTAATATTTGATTTGATTTGAATTTAAGGAACTCTAATAGCAAATAACTAAAAAAAGCAAACTCTCTGTGTATAAGCAGGTGTATAACTTGTTGACAATGCATAATTGACAATTATATTTGACTATGCATATCGGCAATTCACAATTGATTATTCATATAATTAATCGTACATAATCGATCATGTGTGCTCGTCAGCTTATAGCAAAATTATTTAGAAACTATACAATCTATTATATGATACGCATAATACCACCAAAATGACTGTTTCAATAAGATGATTCTAACAAGCACAAATTATTAAAATCCAAAAAAAATTAAAATTTTTTAAAAAAAGATATTTGATAAATTTGTTTTGAATTTTCCTGGTCATGTAATATTATATCTGATCTTGAGCATGAATGACTCATATTGCATAGTATTAACAACTATATCAGCTATAGTAAACTTTGTGATTAATTTTGAACAATTGCTCACAGAATTACATGATTGATAGATACCATCTTTTTTATAAAAGTATAAAAGAATGATAGCATCGTAAATAGAATATTATATAATTTTTGTTTCGCAGTTTCCATAATGTTCTATAATGTTAGATTAGCAATTCCTATAATATTTGTAAAGTATAAAAGAAGGATGTTTTAGCTCTTAATCTGGCAAGAATCTTTGGATTATAAAATAATTAAGTCAATAAAAAGCATATAATAACTCATATTATATTAATATACAAGTTACCTTTTATTCTAAATAGGGTTAAATCACTAAGTTATGCCTCTGCTGAGTGCCTTTTTGTAATATTTTAACTTGTAAAGAAAGGAAGAAATATTAAATTCTCCCTGTAACAATTGGTGGCGACTATGAGATTTTAGAACTTCTAACTTGAACATTAAAAGCAAAGTTAATATTATTGTGAAAATAAATACTGAACAATTTAAAGAGTTAATAAAAATAATGTCTGGCAGATTTAGTCCCAAAGAATACAACCAGGTATGAATTAAAAGCTTCTTTGGTACCAAAAATGAGGATCCTATTAAATAGTATAATGATTTTGAACGCATAGCAGAAGCTAATAATTGGAATGGGGACTGTTGATTACAAATTGCCTCTGTTACCTAAAGAAAGCAGCGGCTGATTGGTACAAAGAAATAAAAAGCACTATTGCCTATTGGAAAACCAAAAGTGAGAATGAAGTTGAAAAGAATAAAAGTTTCTACCAACTTCATGTGGACCAGTTCATACCTCCGGAAAAGCAATATTATTGGCAACTTGAACTAAATTCCCTAACCCAACAAGAGCATAAAAGAGTAAATACTTATATCACTAATTTAAAAGATTGCTGAATTGTGTAAATCTAACAACTATCTCCCAGATGCATATATAGTAACAATGTTTTTAGATGGGTTAAAAGGCATGAATGTGGCATTAGTTACCGTTGCCGGCCCCAAAAGTTTGAGGAGGCAGTGGTAGTGCTAGAAGAGTTGAAGTAGGTAATTACTATGGTTAGCATAATATTGAAGTGGCAAAACAATTACAGTAACAGTGAAGAATAAACTCAGCAATATTAAGAAGAAGATTGATAAGAAGGTATTGAATTATACAGCCCTAGCTCATAAACTAGATAAGGCTAAAAATAGAGGCCAGTTGTCAGTACATATAAAGGGAAAACAGTGTTATAAGTATGGAGAGATGGAACATTATGCTAGAGATTGCTTGTCTAAGAAAAGGACAAATCATAATAAAATTAAAAAAGACAGAAGACAATGGAATATGAATAAGCAATTAAATTATTGTGAATGACATTTAGAACTAATGAGCAAGATAATAATCTGTATAATCTCAGAAATGAGGCTATAAAACCAAAGAGCCAAAAACGGCATATCTACTCTAACTAAATAACCGGCTAAGAGATAGAAAATTAGCCAAAACTCAACCAATATTGGAAAAAGATAGAAGATCAAGGATGGAGTGATGACGATCCTATTATAGATAAAGAAACTTTATAGTAAAAATAAGAAGAAAATAAAAACCCTTAATGGTGGATAACCTAGAACCTTATAATATTGCCAATGATATTTTATTAATACCAGCTAGTGCTATGGTGGAGCAAATACTCCAATATCTGAATCAGAGAAAAAATTTGGCCAAAATATTAAAGCAACTACAGGAAACAAATTTCATAAATTTTGAAGAAATACATTAAATGACTGCTACTAGATGCTATATTAGGATCCAAAATAATCCAATATTGGCTGTACTAGATTCAGAAGCAGCAGTGAGCATTATATCTAAGAGGTTGCTTGATAAAATTAGCTTGAAAATCGATGAAGAATCAGTAACGGCATAGTCATAGCAATAGGTACCAAGACCAAAACTTTAGCAAAGTAAGAAATATTAAAATTATGGTACAAAATATAGTTGTACCTATTCTTTTACAAGTTCTAGAGTTGTCAAACAACACTTTATTATTGAAAACTGATTGGTTCCAAAAGGCCAATGCATGAATATATTTTGATAAACAAAAATTATACTTATACTACCTTGATAAATCAGTTGAAGTACTAATATCAATAATGGAGTTGAGACCCTTGTCCTGGACCAAGAAAATGATAAGTATGAGAGTGAAAGTAGTAATACTTTTGATGAATTTGAATATGAAGAAGATGGATAAGTAGAAGAGATAGATAGATATTTTGTGGAATAGTCTTGAATAGTAGAAGAAAACCCTGCCTTATATCTTACGAATCTCAAAGAAGTACCTGTTGAAATGAGGATTATGATGTAGAGAAGGAAATCAAAGATCAAATTTTAGAGCTTATAAATAATAACGAGCTTGATATAGCGAAACAAAAACAAGCTCAAAAGTCCTTGTTAGCCAAAAAGGATATATTCACTCAAGGACTTGATGAATTGGGTTGTAATAACATAATCACACATGTTATCAATACAGGTGCGACCTAATTAGACAATCTTAATATAGGGCCAGTTTTAATAAAAATGAATTTATTAAGAAAGAAATATTAAAGTTAAAGAAAAATGCTCATTCATGTGACATATAGCCTATGGGTGTCTCCTGTTGTTATTGTGCTAAAAAAGAACAGCAAGCTGCATTTTTGTGCAAATTATAGAAAGCTAAACTCAGTAACAAAAAAGAACTCATACCTTTTACCTAATATAAATGATCTTTTAAATATGTTTAGGTGTGCAGAATGGTTCTTGACCCTTAATCTAATAAGCAGGTACTAGTAGGTAGCAGTACAAAAAGAAAATAAGGAGAGGATTACCTTTACTACATCAGCAAAAAAAAATATATGTAAACCTCTGTAAGTTTTTAGCTAGAGTAAACTTACGAAAAACTTACGATTAGTTTGGAGTATTATATAGGGGTAATAATTACTAAGTTTATGCATAGTAACTTCGGAGTACTACAAAAGTGTAATAATTATGAACATTTACGGCATAGTAAATTCAAAATATAGTGAAATGTAATTAGTCAAAAAATAATAAAAACATGCATAAAACTATGAAATATTACAAACAGAAGACTTGCAAAAACTGTAATATTTTGCAATATTTTGTATATTTTTGCAAATTTTTAAAATTTTTTAAATAAATAAACGATATACATATTCACAAAATCATGCTTTTTTACAGGTTTTTGCAATATTTCGCATGTTTTTGCAAGTTTTCACAATTTAATATAAAATTTTATATTTATTTATTATTATTATCTATTATACATTATATTTTTACATTTATTAAATAAATATTTTTAATTAATATTCATATTTTATTATATATTACTAGGGTTCCTCAAATTCAAATCAAATCAAATATTGGATCAATTTGAATTTGATCAAATCAAATTGACCCTGATTTGAATTTGATTTGATTCAAATATTTGAATTTGAATTTGATTTGAATTTGAATTTTTAATAGAGTCAGACCTCTCTAAATGCATCCCCCCTAAATGCATAACCTCTTTAAATGCATATTAATTGTCTGTCCCATTGACAGGCTTAATAAATAAATGCATATTCTTTATTCTGTATATGCATACTATTTTCTTGGCCCATCTATATAAATCCCTCTATAAATGCACATCATGTGACCACGGGCCAATCAAATCAGGACTACTGTTATAATTTGTATATCATATGACTTGCTTAATTGATAATCCACCTATCAACTGGAGAATGGCGAAATGTAGCATGCTTCATCTAAAAGTTTTTTTTTACTAAGTTAATGATACATGTCCACTAATTGAAAGTTGTAGAGCTCGTCGAAATGCATCTAACGGTAGTTAAATCATCTAAATCGGCCCAGTGGATGGTGAGTTATCGTCGAAAAACGATTGGCCGACTATAAAATTACATATGAAAATCACTATAGGCGAAATGTGGCATGCTTCCATCTAATCTTTTTTTCTTACTAAGTTAATGATACATGGCTACTAATTGAAAGTTGTAAAGCTCGTCGAGACGCATCTAACGGTGGTTAGTTCATCCAAATCGGCCCAGTGGATGGCGAGATATCGTCGAAAAACGATTGGCCGACTATATAAAATCTCTGTAAACAAACATTGTTTACATAGAGATTTTATATAGTCGGCCAATCGTTTTTCGACGATATCTCGCCATCCAGTGGGCCGATTTGGATGATATAACCACCGTTAGATGCGCCTCGACGAGCTCTACAACTTTCAATTAGTGGCCATGTATCGTTAACTTAGTAAGAAAAAAATTTTAGATGGAAGCACGCCACATTTTGCCTATAGTGATTTTCATATGTAATTTTATATAGTCGGCCAATCATTTTTCGATGATAACTTGCCATCCACTGGGCCGATTTGGATGATCTAACCACCTTAAATGCGCCTCGACAAACTTTACAACTTTCAATTAGTAGACATGTATTGTTAGCTTAGTAAGAAAAAACTTTTAGATGGAAGCACGCCACATTTCACCATTTTGACTTATAAAAATAAATGTTCTCTAAATGCATACCTCCTTAAATGCATACCTAAGAGCTGGTCCCAACGATATGCATTTAGAGAGGTCTGACTGTAGTAATTTTCAAATCAAATCAAATATTTGTCAAATCAAATCAAATTTGGCCATATTTGAATTTGATCAAATCAAATATAGTCAAATTTGAATTTGAATTTGATCAAATATTTGATTCAAATATTTGAAGATCAAATCAAATTGCGGAACCCTATATATTACATTATTATACAGTATTATTTTTACATTATTACAAATATTTTAAACTAATTTTGCACTTTGTCGTATCAATTTCTATTACTATATACAAAAAACTAGCACTATACACCTATTTTTGCTCACCTACAGTTAGCTATTATCTTCACTTCTTTTTTTTTATCGTCTTTACTCTGGCTATTTCTTTTGTTCTGGCTATAACTTCGTTTTGCTCTCTTTTTCTAAATACTTTCTAAAAATAGTAGAGAAGCGAAAAAACATTCTTCAGAAGTATTAGTGTTCTTGCTAATTGCCGAGAAATCTAGTATGTTCTAGTAAAGTACCAGAAAGTTATTTTTGTAAAGTGCTGAAAAAGTCGCAAAGTGTCAAAGAAGTTAGGAATAAATAAAATAAAAAAATAAGTAAAAAAAAGCAAACGCAAAACAAAAAATGTAAGCAAACTGAATAAAAAAATAAACAAAGTCTAAATTTTTCATTCTCTAAAGTAAGTGTTCACGTTCTTGCAAATTCAGAAATTGCAAAAGCTAGGTTATTGTTTTTGCAAAATGCCAAAAAAGTCACGAAGTGCCAAAAAAGTTTGGGTTTATTTTCTTGCAAAGTTCAAAAAGTAAAAGTTCTGTTCTTGCAAAGCGCCAAAATAAATAAATTAATAAAAAAAATTTAAAAATAAAACAAAAAAAACAAAAACTAAAAACATAAAACAAAAAATAAATAAACAAAACCTTGTGAAAACTTTAAAAACCTGCATCTAACTAAATTATTTCTTTAAAGAAGCATTCTTGGAAATTTAGAAATTGCTGAAGAAATCAGCCGTGTTTCTTGCAAAGTGTCAGAAGCGTCAGAAGTTTGGGTTGGCTTTTGCACAAGGTTTCAAAAAGTTGTTTGTTTTCTTGCAAAAGTGTTCTTGTAAAATGTTTTGAAAACTTTTATAAACAACAAAAAAAGTTTCTACTATCTTCAGAAATATTTTTTGGATGCAAAGTCTGCAAAGCCTACAAAGTCTTTCGTCAAAATAAAATTTGTTTGAAAAGTTTTGTATAACATGAACTAAATAAAAAAGTTTTAGAAAAATAACTATCGAAAATACTTTCTAATAATATAAGCACTACTAGGTGTCAAAAATATTCATCAAAAATATTCGTCAAAAATATTCATCAAAAAAAAGTTTTTAAAAATTTTTGTATATTTATTAATAAATAGTTGTTGTTACAAATTTGTAAATAAAGTTGAAAAAAAATATCGATCATTGTTTATATAGAGAATTTTTTTGATTATCATGTATTTATGCACTTATTTATTTTATTATAAAAAAAATTTGTAGTTTTTAAAACTTTATTAAGATATGCGTAACACTATGCTATTTAGTATCTTTACCAGTTTTTTTCATCTGTTTTTGACTCTTCATTATTGTCTATCTTAGCAGATTTTTTCACTAAAACAGCAGCTGGTTTTTTCGGTTTAACTGCTGTAGTTACAGCAGTTTTTGAACTTATTTATATTTTTTTTGTCTTTTTCGTGGGTTTTTATGTTTTGTTGTAGTATTATAATTTTTATAAATTAAATTAATTATTACATAAAAGTATAAAATGTTGTTAATTAATATATGAATGTAGAACTTATGCCTAATCCTTTTGCAATATCTTCAAAATTTTGTGTATCATCTCATTTTTTAGCAGACTATTAAATTTGTATATAAAATATTAGTTATAAAATTTAATTTTATCATAGTAATAAATTATAAGAATTATCTGAGTTTCTCATTGAACTTCGGAACTTTTCGG
The DNA here is from genome assembly GCA_003550325.1 of Gigaspora rosea. Taxonomy (NCBI): domain Eukaryota; kingdom Fungi; phylum Glomeromycota; class Glomeromycetes; order Diversisporales; family Gigasporaceae; genus Gigaspora; species Gigaspora rosea. The sequence continues at coordinate 57,539 of QKWP01001950.1, forward strand.
GGAAGTGTCTAGAAAAATTACAAGTAAATTAGATATAAAATTAAAATTTATCATTTTATTAAATTATAATAATTATGCTTGTTCCACTTTTTTTTGTCTTATCTTGAACTTGGGTAGTTTATATCTAATTTTTATAATTTAATGAACAAATTAAAAGTTCAGGTAATCATTATAAAAAATTACACAATTGTGCTTTTTTTTATAAAGATTATATCTGGATATAACTGTTATCCTTTTATTCGATAGAATTAAAGGCTTAACCTTTTGGGTTAGAATATGTCCACTAAACAGTAGATATTGAAACTACCTAAATTCATCTACTCTATAAGAAAATTGGGCCAGATTGGCATTGTTTGCATCATATAGGCACAGGCATTTGTGGCACAGATCAAGAACTGGATTTGTATGGGTACTCTAATGTGAACAGACCATTCCAAGAGATTTTGTTTGGTATAGAGAAAGTTCGGAATATACTGAATTCTATTAAAGTTCACTTTAGAAAGAGAAATTTTATATTCTGGACTTTCTTTATACCAAACAAAATCTCTTGGAATAGCCTGTTCAGATAAGAGAGAGGTGACTATATATATATTATATATTCGGGTGGTGTAAATTCCAATAAAAACAATACCTTTTTTCAGATGATCATCAATTGAGATAAAACTCTGTATATATAGTCAGATCTCTCTAAGTGCACGCCCTTGTGACCACACTTTAACAATGTGCATATAAAGAATAATAAGAAAAAAATGCATTTTATAGAGTTCAAGTACATATTTGGACAGCAATTGAGTGTGCATTTAGAGTGCATCTAGAGAAGTCTGACTTTATTTACAACCTGTTCTTAGCATTAAAATACATTGATTGATTATTTATTATAGTTTAGATTGTAATCAAAATTGTACAAATTAACTGAACTTGATTATTGCATATTAACTTAGTATAAAGCATATTGATTTTCCGCAAGCATTTATAGTAAACAAAGAAAAAAAATTTTTTTAACGAATTTAGTTCCAAAAAAATATATACAGTACACAGTGGCTCTCGATATAACAGAGGCCATGGTTCCAGTTCTTTGTTCCGTTATATCAAAAGCTCCGTTATATCAAAATCTCATGATATATAAGATATTATAGTAAATCATAATTTGGTTCCATTATAATTCTCTGTATTAAGCAATATCCATTATATTGATGGTCCGTTATATCGAGAGCCACTTTGTATTCAGTTAGTGAATCATATAAAAAAATAATAATAATATCAATAAAACAATACCTTTTTTTTAGATCTCATCAATCGAAATAAAAAACCTGTATATATTTACAATTCAGGATATACAACATAATATAGGTACTTTAAACTCTGCTACATTTTTTCGCAAACAAGAAAAGATCCATATTTGGTTAACACAATCACAAAATCTATTAATAACCATTACTGACATAGTAAAAACAGATGATAAACTATATAAACTCAAAATAACATCTAGGAACATTGTTTCAATAATAGCCAAAATTAGGCTTAATTCGATCAAAGTTTGAAATTACATTTTTGAAAATTATTTCGAATTTATAAGAAAAGTCTAATTTAGAAATATTGAATAACTCCAATAATATCGTTATATTTTGTAGGTACTTACAGCTGACTTGAAAATTAGTAGGGCACAGGATGAATTTTGTCAAATGTAGTTTTCAATAATAAAATTTTCAGCCAGTATAAGATTATACAAGTGATATGGTATATAATTATTATACGACAAGGTGAAACCTGAGTTGTGAAAAAGTGAATTAATCCTACCTAATCTACAAAGTGGCTTTCACAACAGGTTTCATCCTGTTCCATTATAATTACTACAAAATTTATCATATGTAATACTAATTTTAAAGCAGCTTCAAAAAATTCGCTAATAATCAATCATTTATATACTGTGACAATTCGATTGTGATGTTGATTGTTTGATTGTTTGGTAACTTTAAGGTGACTACACTCATAGATATCGGGTATACAATTGAATTTTATAAGCAATCAGGTTTTAAATTATCTTGTCGTTCTCAACCACTATTCGAATCTATCTATAGTAATAAATGTCGCAGATCATAATTTAAAATGAAATCTACATTTTAAACTTAACCTGCTAGCCTTATAAAACCTATTAATACTTGTTTATTATAATTTTTTTTAAAACTAACTCTAAACCTAAACCCCTAACCCTATCATTTCATTTTAATCTGGATTTCATTATGATCTGTCACAATAAATACCGATACAGCATGATTGACATAAAATGCATTTCATAACACATTAAGTTAGTACAATTATCTGGATAACTATATAGATTATCTGTTAATTATTAGACATATATTTCGTACTAGATAAACCTATAATATAAATTTTGTGTATCGCAGAATTGTGTCATACATTTTAATATTTAATCAATACTTGTGAAATTATAGATGTGCTAGTGTTAATTTATACAAAATAATCCATATAGAGCAACCCAGAATTGCTCCAGATCATTCCATATATAGAGCAACCTTGGTTTTAAGTAACAACTTTGCTCCGGGATATTATATATTTCTTGAGATCTCAACACACTCTATCTTTAAACTGGAGTATAACCTGGGTTGTTCCGGAATTTTTCTCCAATAACAACTTTAATGGTATATAGTATACCCATGATAAATATTAAAATAAATTTATATTTTCTATATTTAGTATAAAGCTTTATACTAGGAACGGAGTGATTTGAGATTTCACATAGTGTATAGCTATACTGCATTTAAATAGTTTTTGTACACAAAACCTTGCATCTTATTAGATAAATGCATATGTCAAAGCAAGAAGGTGAATAAATATAGAAACTTCGCATATTACATCTTCATATCTGATATAACACTTGCTTCTGTATTTAGTATCACATAAAATTTTTGTCTAACTTTTACCTGATTCTGTAATTTATTTCTAATAGTTGTAGTTTAATTGCTGATGGTGATTGCCATTACACCAATGTATATTATTCTAAAGATCCAATTTTTAACATTGATATTACCCATAACAAGATAGAACACCAAGTTCGCATTTCTTTAGGGATTGGAACCACCTAAAATTTTTTTTAATCATTTAATCGTTTAACCATTTAACCATTTAATTTGGCCGGCATTAAACTAATTCTGGCCCACGACCAACATAATTCTGCCCGGAACTATAGAGCAATTTTTAAACAGTTAAACGGTTCCAATTCCTACATTTTTATGCTAAATTTAGTAGCATCAATATGTAGGTTAGATGAAAAGATTGTCAGTAGATTAATATTTTGATCAATTTTAAAGATACAGTTTTAACTTATATATATAAATATAGTAGTTATAATAAATATGTAAAAAAATTTTAGGTATTTTTATCAGATAGTTTTTAAAATATTGAATTTTTAATTTATTATGTAAAAAATATTGCTATATAAAAATTAATTAAACTTTATCTTAAGTATATATAAAAAAATTTAAAAATTTAGCTAAAAATTTAACTAATACTAAAATCAGTTATGTAGTTTTTAAATATATAATTTGAAGTTTGCTATTTACTACCACTGGTATTCATTACCAGTGATCAATTTACCAATGAAAATTCAGGATCAGGTGTAATATGTAGATCAATTTTTGTGTAACAAAAACAAAATTTTTCAAAAAATTGCTAAAATTGCTTCTATCCTAAAATTTTGTCTATGAAACTACTTTTTTTTATTCAAAAAAAAAAAAAATTCCTCGCTAAATTTTACTATATACAAAGCCCTATTTTAATCTCTAACCTTTATCCTTACCCTAATATTAAAAAGATTTAATTTTTATTTAATACAAACTGTTTGTTTTGTTTATTTTGTTTTATGCATTATAGGTCACTAGTATTACTACTAGTGGTAATTTATAGTAATTTTCATATAATTTAATTTTAAATTAACATATTAAAATTTAAAAAATTTATTATTTAAAATTTTTTTGGTTTAATTAGATTTTGTAAAGCTATAGTTTTTTTATTTTTTAATATTTTTATAAATTTTATAAATAATAATTTTTTTTTGGCAATCCTGCCTTTATTGACTAAAGAATGCGCATGTTACTATATACAAAGGTCTCCAACTATTGCCTTTAAACCTTCTTTTTCTACAATAAAGACTCACCTGGCTACTATAAAGTGCCCAGATGCAATCTGCCGCAGCAACCTTTTTCCTATCCTTAGGCCTTCAACTCACTGAAGGAACTTCTTTGGGTCACTGGATGGTGGTTGCTAGCCTTGTCAAGATTGCGTTAAGTTCGTTTACCAACAGGTCTATACAACCCAAACCATGTCGGTTTAGAATTAGTTTGGACTACGTTGGTCAAAAGTATTTCGATCTTGTCCCACCGTTCTTTCTCCTTTGCTTTGTACTCTGATTCCGCTTCTCTTAAGGTTTTCTTACGTGAAATTTCCTTACATGGTCTACTTCTTACTGCTCTTTCCCTTTTGTCTTTGTTCGAGATACCTTGATTTTTCTCCTATTCGTTAACTGCCTCACATTGGCACACCCAAATAATTCACTTGAACTCCCTTCTGAGCTCATAAATATATCTTTTTCGGGCATTTCGCAGTTCTATACTTTCATTGCTATTACTTAAAAGGATCCCTCTAATGCAATTTATGCAGTTTTCCAGCCTGGAATTTCTTGATAATCTGATTAAGACCGCTTCTGTGCTTGCAATTTCCAATGTAGAGGCGTCTTCACTTTTTTTACTCTTTCTTTCTCTGGTGAGAAATTGTTCCTTTAAGGCAAGATTCACAGCTTTGCGCTCAATTTTCTTCCAGAAGATTTCGTATAGTTCGCAACTTGCTAAGTGTTCTAAATCTTCTTTCTTATGAAAGCATGCTATACAGGTATCTATCGGATACATCATTGGGTTCCTCTTGTGTAGTAAGCTAAGAGTTGGCAGTAAGTCGTTTAGACACTTTGTATCAAACACCTATTCCCTACTACTTTGTAGACTTCTACATCTTGACCCTGCATTTTTCTTAAAATTCTGCCAGATTCCCTTCCAATCAATTTCCGACTCTATACTATTCTTACTTTCTAAATATTCTATACTACTAGTGTGTAACCATTTTATGCTATAATACAAATTTGTAATACTATCTATTAACCCTCTAATAGAGGTATCTATTATGTACTGATTCCACCTAGGTACCACCCTTACCAATTTCAACCACTCAATATTCCAACTAATAACTTCTCTGTCCTTGCATTCTTCTTTTACCAACTTATCCACCTGCTTATTAAAGTAAATGCCACTGTGCCCTTTTACTTTGACGAAATTGATATCAATCTCCTTATGTTTAATTAAACTTTCGATCATTGCAAGAATGCTTCCATTCTTTAGCTTTGAAATTCTTGATGTTCTCTGATTACAAAGTACTTTTTTGATCATACTGATTGCATTTGCACTGTCAGTATATACTTTAATTTTGCACTTTTGCGGAATTACGAGCAATGCAGTACCTATTGCCCCTAGTTCTGCTCTAGTCGATGATGGCCAGTCTCGTATTGCAACTGCAAATTGCGCTAGAGTAACTGGATTGGCCTGATTCTGCTCGTTAAGTATAATCTATCCCACACCCATTCTTCGTGGTTGAGTGCTATTTCTAGACTCTTCTAAAGAACCGTCTGTGTAGATACCTAGGTTCTGAAATGTTGTTAGTGTTTGTGCAGTTTCCTTGAGCCTAACTCTAAAATCTTGCTCCACAATATACTTGTCAATTAATGAGGTTTCTACCGTTTCGATGAAAACTTTTACGTCCGTGTTTACTGTTCCTGGGTCTTGGGTTTGTGAAACAATACGCGTGCTCAGAGAATTAAGTGGGATTTCACAGAATGCTCTGTTTTCCCCTTTTCTTTTGACAACTCCTTTTTTTAAAGCTCTTCTACTTTCACAGAACTTTTTCCTAATTATACACATTTCATTATTGTTCTCTTCATCTATTTGGCACCCAGCATTTTACAAGAGACTCATTGTTTTCTTTTCCATTGGTCCAGTGCTCAATTTCCATGACTTCTCCTTTTTTTCTTTTAATTCTTCCTATCTCAGTCTTATTTCTACTTGTACCGAAGAGGACCCATTTCAACTTTTTTTTGTCTCTAGAAACTGGTATCAAGGTAGGTTGGGTCGCCAAGCTGTTTCTACAAACTAGTCTAAAATGGGACTTAATTTCCCTTGTTATAGTGTTGTATATTAAAAGCTCTTCTATTCTTTGAAACCATACTGGTTTTTTTCTACAGCTACTAAACCCTCTAAGTTTTTGTAGTTGTGACCATGTTAACAACTATGCACCGTCCTGACTAATTAACTGCTCCACTATTATCCAACAATTGCTTTTATTCTTCAAGAAACTTTTTCTTTTCTTCATACTTAGGAGGGTCCAAATTTCATTATTGTTTTTGTCTGCGAGCTTCACCGCCTCTTCTAATTCTTTGCACTCTAGCTTGATTTTAATTGTTTTTGCTTCTTGTACTAACTTTGCATTAAAATTGAATCAAAACTCACTACTCTTGCATCTGTCAGTGTTCCAAGCAAGAATACACTCTGTACTTTTACTATCTAGCTGAGCCTGTCTAAGTCTAATCCAAGTTACCGACCCTACTGTTTCTGTATTGTTTAATCTTTCGATTAGACTTGGTATTTGCTGAGCTAGTCTTGCTTGCCAGATTGTTCTAAGTCCCACAGGATTACGATGATGCAGGATTCTATTTGCTGTGGAACTTGCCAGCCCTGCTTTGTTTTTAATGAGCATTAACCACAGTCTGTGCAAACGATCGCACACTCGCTTGCTTACTATGTGACATCTTAATCTGTATTCTATTCTGGGTATTAAAACCTTGTTGTTAATGTATTGTAGATGCCCAAATGTAACCTTTTTCTTTTTTAAAATCCTTATTAAACTTTGGATTTCCTGCTTCACCAGTCTTAGACCACAGTTTTTGTCATTTTTCTCGGAAACCCAGATGCTGAGAAACCTTACTGGGTTATCCTTTTCTTTTGCTCGAATTTCTGTTCTATCGCAGGAGCAGATTTTGCATTCTTTATTCGATGCTTGCTGATTTCCATTAATCACTATCAATTCTGATTTGTTCTTGTTAATTCTAATGTCATTCAATTTGTAAAAGTCATCAGCCAACTCCAGCATCTCCTCTAGCTCCTCTTTGGTCTTAGCAATCCAGGTCATATCGTCAGCGTAAGCCAGAACTGGTTGTCGCCATTTTATATATTAGTACGCAAGTTTACAGGCCATTCTACCTCAACTTCGTACCCCCACTTTTTCCATCTTTGAATCTCACATAAAAGAGGATCATAAAATATACACCAGACCAAAAGAGAGAGCACCTCTCCTTGATCAATACCATCACCAGCTATGACTTGTTTTGTGTTACCAAAAGCAGTTATAACTTCAAATTGTCTCTTGGAGAAAAGGTTTACAACATATTTGCAAAGATTTTCTGGTAGCTTAATTCTTCTAAGGGCCAACTCTAGAGAATCCATGCTCACCGAATCAAAGGCCTTTTGCATGTCTTGGAATAAGACCCATAGCTCTTTTTTCTTCTCCCAGGCCTCTTCTGTTATACAATTTAAAACGTGTATAGGATCTTCAGTACTTTCTCCTGACAAACCCGCGAAATTTGGACCTTTCAGTATTTTTTTTTCCTTAAAGATTCAATCTAATCTTCGCATTAGAACCTTGTTTAAAACTTTTCTTACTGTTTCTAAAAGTAAGATAGGCCGAACATTGTTCAAATTGAAATTCCACTCCTCTTTTTTCGGTATAGGATATAAAAGACCCAATTTCCACTTCTGTGGTATTTTGCCACTTGCTAAACACTTGGACAGAAATTCAATACAAAACCGTATTGTGTACTTTCCGATCTGCCTTAAGACAGAATATGTGATTCCTGACATTCCAGGCACTGAGTTGCTACGTGTTGTGGAAAGTGCCTGTTCCCATTTTTCCAAAGTAATTTCACTTAGTACTTGGTCGTACCATTCTTCTTTTATATCCTCTTTTGGTTTATATTGCTCCTGCCATTCTTGTTTTAAATTTCTAACATCAAAATTTCTTTTTCTAAATTGTTCTTTAAAATGTATTTCTACTTGGTCAAGAACTTCTTTTTCTTCTGTATATAACTTAAAGTCATCCCCCACATCTTCACAAACTCTATCTATCTTAATTTTCTTGGTCGGCCTCTCTAAAATGCTATTTAGCATTAATTTTTGATCGTGACTATTCTGTCGTATCTTTCTTCTATACTCTCTCTAATCTTGGATTCTTCTAGTAGCATGTTTTTTTTGTTCCATACTTTCTTAACCAGTTTAGCCATAAGTTCCAAGTGCTTGTAAATTTTATCTGACTATAGATCGATCTCATTTCAAAAATTAAGTCCTCTTCTAATTCCGCTTTGATTACTTTCAATATGCTCTCTAACTCTTCTTTATCTTTGTTATTTAATACTTGTCCTATATGTTTTTTACTTTTTCTACACAGTTTGTTTAGCCGTTTGGACAGTTTTCGCAGACTGTGAGTTTGTTCTTCGCTAGGTTCTTTAGTTTTTGTCACAGTAAACCGCTTCTTTGGTAGGATTTTGTTTGCTACCGTTCTTATACTCGATTATAACCAGTCCCATTTATTATTCAAATCTTCTTGAAGGACCAATGCTTCTGTCCTAGCACTTTAACTGTTTGTTTTCTTCTGATTTTCTACTTTGGACTTTAAGATCTCGTCCGTTCTTTTTGCGAAGGTAATCCAATCCACTTCCTGAATTTTATTTGTATCAATACAAATTTTTTTGCTTTTTGCTCTTCATCTTTGAGCACTTTTTTGGCTAGGAACATGAATTCTAACAAATAACCAGGCAAAGACCATGTGGTGGTCACTATTCATGTATAAGCTCATTTCTTGTATTTTGCACTTTGCTAAGTCAACATGCCAGTTGTGCGATAACCAAATGTAATCAATTTCCGAGTCTTTGGTTAGACCTTTTCGTGTAGTGCTACTAACACCTGTATCTAAATGCGTGAATGTGTTTTAAAACCTCTGTCTAATAGCTTTTGTAATAGAATTTTCCTGTTAGGACCTTGTTTGGATTCTTGCTATTTAACGTGTTATTATTGGCCACTGCATTAAAGTCACCCATAATTAGGACCTTTGCTTTACTAGATTTTTGTATATTCTCAACTCTATTAAATAAGTTCTTGCATATTTCTTTCTCTTGTTCTTTATTGTTTGGCGGGATATAAATGACGAAAAGGTACCAGACTTCATTTTTGAATACCATATTTGCTTTGATTGTGTAGGGTGACCATCTTATTACTCTCGCTATGTGCTTTTCAATTTTTTTTGTGTATGATTATTGCTATGCCTGAATCCTTCTTCTAATTTTCTTCTGCTGATGCCCAAAAACCCCTATAATTTTCATCCTTATTTATTAACTATTTACCTTCCTTTTCTTGAATGTTTGTTTTACACAATCCGACTATATCCACTTCTTTTAAATCCATCAAATCGACTAGGCTCTCTAACTTTGTTTTGTTTGATTTAATCCCATTAATGTTATGAAATGCAAATGTCAAAAGATTGTTCGTTCCCACTCCTTTTTTTTCTAGCACCTGCTTCCTGTGCTGCCAGTTTTCTTTAAGACGCCCACGGCTACTATTAGGAATAATTTGGCCAATCCTTGTCTTTTGCCCATTCTCCATATGAGAACCTTTTTTTGTATGAATGGTTGCTTCTGTGTGCTAAGAAAAAATTTGAGCCCTCATGATTGTTAAATCTATGTGACCCTT
>QKWP01001950.1:70876-83217 GCA_003550325.1 Gigaspora rosea
TTTTTTTAATAAATCAATTTAAAAAATCTCTAAAAAAATGTGATAGTGATTACACTATTATTGTGATTATATAAAGGTATTTTTAATATTAAAAAAAATGACCGCACAAAATCTTGTGACTATATAGAGTTTGTGACTATATGGGGGTGATTGTATGGAGGTATGACTGTATTCTATTTTCAAATAAAATTATTAAATTTATTTAAAACAACCAAAAATTAAAAATTGTTATATATATAAATTTTATTACTAAATTTAGTAAATTAATTACTATATATAGTAAAATATTTAATTTATAATAAAATTACTTCAAATAATTATAAATAAAATTAATTTATATAAATTTTAAGGGAACCGCTATTTACACAATGGTTTTTGCTATTTGCACCATGGATTTCATGTAACATTAGATCATCAATCAACCTTTTCTATTTACACCATGGTAATATATATTGCTACCAATAAAAACTTACCTTTTTTTGTAGATTAACAGTTAATTTGCGCTGTTAATATTATGTAACATTACACAAATCTTGTTTTGGTAATCTAGTAGGCCTGCTAACCTAATTTTATAATGCAGGCCAACCCTAACCCTAATTTCATAATTCGGGCCAACCCTTACTCTATTTTTTAAGGCCTAAACATAATATGGACCAGATTGTTGCAATTTGTGTAATCTTGGACTATTTTCATGTTGCACCAATAAAAAACTCACCTTTTTTGTAGATTAACAGTTATTCGTGTCATTAATGTCATGTAATATTACACAAGTCTTATTTTGATAACTAATCTAGTAGGCCTGCTAACCTAATTTTATAATACAGGCCAACTCTAACTCTAATTTTATAATGCGGCCCAATCCTTACTCTAATTTTTTAAGGCCTTAACATAATGCGGGCTAGATTTTTACAATTTTTGTGTAACCTTAGACCATTTTAATGCTGCACTAATAAAAACTCACCTTTTTTGTAAAATAAAATTTTTCAAATGTTTGTATAACTATGGTGCAAATAGAAAAGGTTGATTGATGATCTAGTGTTACATGAAATCCATAGTGCAAATAGCAAAAACCATGGTATAAATAGCAGTTCCCAATTTTAATTATATAAATATAGTTCATTATTTTGGTTATATAATTTTTTTAGAAATTGATATTTCCATACCCCAAATTGATATTGCCACAGCCCCGGAGATCACACGATCTGCAATAATGCATACTAATTAGATAATCTATCGATTGTCGTGATCTGTAAGCACATGACCAACAATATGCATATAGGGCGGTTAGGTACTATTGTAACTATTAAGGTGGGAGAGCGAATACGTTTTACCAATTTAACTCAAATAGTTACTAGGAGATAAGTTTCTGATTTACTCAAATAAAGGTTTCTTCAGCACTATACTAGCTTACTTCCTTTATTTTTCTTTAAGTAAAATCAAAGGGAACTTCTCTACATGTATTCTATTGTATTGTAGTATTGTGTTGGATATCTTTATTGAAGTCAAATTCATTCATTTATATACATTTGGATTTAATATACAATACGTTAATATGTTGTTTGGCATGTTAACACGCTACGTGATGATATACTGATATACTGCTAATACATTACAGCATTAACGGTTATAAAGATTTTACAAAAAAGGGGTGATTGTATGTCAATTATCAAGTTTACACAGGTAAACTAATTAGAAAATTCGAAATTGTAACATTATGCATTAGAAGATTCGAATTTGACACTATTAAATTACCTGGATATTCGAATAAATTACTATATCGCACTTAATCAGTGAATACATATTAATGCTTTCGCTTTAAAACTTTTCGATTTTGAGGATACTTTGGTTTGACCAGTTATCAGTATGTTGGCCCAAATATTAAAACTCAAACAAAATTTTTTTAAAATAGCATAAAATGCTAATTGATATTTCTGGATACTTATAACAGATATCTTCAAGGTACAAAATACTATTCTTCGAGATATATAATATGTAGATATAAACATTTTTAACCTTAGTTATAACTTATAGGGGATCCACAAGCCAGCACTAAACGTTTTATCAAATATACGCATATAAAAGTAGACTAATGTAGACAGACAGTATATTTTTCAAGATCAATTTCTTATTGTACATCACACGTTATACATTAACAAATTCAATTCTACTTAAGAGAAAAGGAGCACAAGCGGGAATTGCTAAGATAAGTAATAAGCATATAATGAAAAAATAATGTTCATATACTATATATATCTTTTGAAATTAACTATATACCATTAATAAATTCTATAGCCAATGTGTAACGTATTACATAATTTAATTCAAATTTCTGTTACACCTAAAGATTCATGCCACGTTCTACTGTTGTGTCCTGTTTTTTTGCATACACTACATTTTCTACCACTTAGGCGAGCTTCTTCTAACTCAAAAGCTAATGGGTCCCTTTTAGTAGAGGTTTGAGCCTTGTTACTCTTGTTTTGTAAACTGATTGGTCGTCCTTGAGTCTGTTGCACAATTGGGTCTAACAAAAGCATGGGTGGTTCTTTAATTATCTCTGCAAGCCTATTCCAAGCTACTACTTGTTGAGGAATTGGCCAAGAGTTATACTCTTGAGTAAATTCTTGAAATAGTGGTGTTAATGAATTTTCGATTGTTCTTGATTGGCTTTGTAGGAGTAATTTAAGACCTTCGATCCACCAATGATGATAAATATCATCAATGCATAGTATTTGATTTGTAGCAAGACGTTCTTGGATGATATGTATGCATGAAAGGCCCATATATATATTAAAAACACCATTACAGTGTTCGAGAGGATTATTTAATATTGCACGAGAAACTTTAAGATATCAGTTATAGGACATGTCCTTTCAATTGCTGTCTATAATAAAAATTATAATAAAAACATATGAATTTACTATAGACATAGATTAGAAGATTCTCTTTGATCTTACTTATTAACTTAAAATTAAATTTTTTGGGAATATAGAACAAGAGAAGAAAAAAAAATTGAGCTTAAAAATCAAATTAAAATTTTGCTAATTTTGCACAAAACGAAAATGTAACTTTGCCAAAAACAAATATTTTCTAATTTTATGATGCTATGTATATGTAAAATCATACCCTGAACAACTTTACTTAGTCGACTAAAGTAGGTTACCTTTTAAAAAAAATGGGTTATCTATGTACTAAAGTTAAAATTTTTGAGTTTTAAATATAAAACATTTTTTTTTGATTAGGTAACCTACATCGGGCCCTTAAGCAAAGTTGTTCAGCACATGATTCTACTTGCTTTAAGGCTGCCGCGCGTTTTCTCGAACCTATTACTAAGTGAAAAATAGGTTTAAAGTTGGGAAAAAAATTTTTTTAAAAAAAAATTTTTTTTTAGAAAAAATTTTTTTCCCAACTTTAAACCTATTTTTCACTTAGTAAAAGGTCTGAGAAAACGCACGGCAGCCTTGAACCAAATAGAATCACGTGCCGAACAACTTTGCTTAAGGGCCCGAAGTAGGTTACCTAATAAAAAAAAAACGGTTTATATTTAAAACTCAAAAATTTTAACTTTAGTACATAGATAACCCCTTTTTCTTACAAGGTAACCTACTTTAATCGACTAAGTAAAGTTGTTCAGGTCATGATTTTATATATACTAATCATCATAAAATTAGTAAATATTTGTTTTTGGCAAAGTTACATTTTCGTTTTGTGCAAAATCAGCAAAATTTTAATTTGATTTTTAAGCTCAATATTTTCTTCTTCTCTTGTTCTATATTCCCAAAAAATTTAATTTTAAGTTAATAAGTAAGATCAAAGAGAATCTTCTAATCCATGTCTATAGTAAATTCATATGTTTTTATTATAATTTTTATTATAAACAACATTTGGGCCATTTTTTAAGGACATGTCCTATGACTGATATTGTTCATGAATTCGGCTTAAAGCAAATGAAGAAACCTTAGAAATCAATCAGCTATAGAAAGGAATATTTTGTGCATGCAGGATATGGGTTTTATCCTTGGAGATCATTGCTTGAATTTCATTGTATTGGTTTTCTAATAATAATAAAATTTTTTCATACACAGTATGTAAGTCTCCAGTTGAAACTTGTAAATATTTTTTTAATGCCGCATGGGCACCTTCTACCCAAGACGTCGCAGTATTACCCAAATGAAGATAGCAATCAATCCAAGCACTAATAAAATAAGTTTTAAAAGGTAACTATATATCATTAAGGTATTTAATTGATGGATTGTTGTCATATCGAGTACACAATTCTGTCCATTGAGTTTCAAAATCACTTTCTGTTATTGACTTTACTAAACTCATCAAACAATTAAAAAAGGTTATCCACTCTTCTTCTGTAGAAAAATGTTTTTTATATTTTGCCAAAACATTTTTTACTATGTGCTATCCACAAAGAATATTTTTTGAACCTGGAAATATAGTCTTAATCGCATCCATAAGTGCCAATTCCCGGTCTGTTATAATGACTTTGGGTTTTTCCATTCCATTGAATAAAGAAGATATATGGTTTAAAGTCCATTCATAATCTTCTTTTTTTTTATCTTTAAGAAATATGAAACATACAGAAAATGTTGTATTGAAGCTTGTTGTACCAACGACATTAAGAAGTGGCATTTTGAATTTATTGGTTTTATATGTACAATCCATAAATAATACAGAAGAGTACATATGAACCAACTCAATTGACCTATGATGAGAGAAGAATAGATGCGTTACATGACCTTCAGTGTCAAGCTGGTAATTATAATCAAATTGATCATCTCTAAGTTCTTCATAAGTGCTTGGATGGGTGTGCAACCTCTTAAATTTTCTAATCAAATTTTTTTGCGAATATTGTAGACATTCCATGATGTTGTTGAAATTGATGGGTTAATTTGGTGAAGTGATGATAAAATTTCATGTGGACAAATACCAGTGTTTGACATTTCTTCTACCCACCCTCTTTCCTGCTCATTTGGTCTTCGAAGAGATAGGTGAGCTGATGCACTTTCAGAAGGATCATAGTTATGAGTTGGATTATTAACAGATAAAGTCCATACATCATTTTTTCCTTTAACACCACAGACTGAGAAGGGACAACCAATCAATCTAGAACCTGTATTTCTCTGACGCGTTTCATCTGTCAAATTCATACGGTTTCTATATGATCCACCTCGATCACAACCTAAGTATACTTTTTTTTGATCTTACTATAGATATACCATAACCGTTAGAAGCGCCAAATGTTCGTATGTGATTTATTAATAAATCTCAGTCTGGAAATTCACCAACAGGAGGTGCAGGCATAGATATCATATTGTATCATTTTTTAAAATGTTTTTAATAAAAAACTACTTTATTATTTTCTCGAAGGTCTTATTTAATGATAGGTATATATGTGTACGTTTACTGTATAGTGTTTTGGTATATATGTTTTCAGTTCAAATAGATGTTTTGCTAAACTTTTTTTAAGTGTTAACTAACCAATCTATTTTGATGTAAAACAGTAAAATCTCAATTATTGTGGAGTAAATTCTTTATACTATTTCATCGATCATATCATAATGATGTATTTTGTTTATTTACTTGTAAATTATAGGTACTGATGTGCAATATAATTGAGGAACATTTTGGAATCTGCAGTATATCATGCGGATCTACATGGTCATTATTAGTCATAGCTAGGGATAGAAATCAATTTAGTCGACTAAAAAATTTGTATGTAAATTACTATGTTTAGTTGATTTAGTTGACTAAATCATAGCCGATTCCTATCCCTACATTGCTATAGAATATATAATCAATGAGGACAAGTGCCAAACTTGGTCCTATTAAAATATAATAATGGGCATAGGCAGTGTTGTACACGGACATTGTCCTGCCGATTTTTCAGGGACGTGGACAGTCCGGGACGGGACGTCCGGGACATGTCTGCAATAATATCCCAACATGATACATGTCCGCCGGGTAAAACCAATCAAATTGCGGAATTATACGAATTTTATTGGTAGATGATCACGTGTTGAGTCGCAAAATGTCCGTGACAAAAAAAATTCTGGGCAGACATGTCCCGGACGTCCCGTCCCGGACTGTCCGCCGTCCGTGTCTGTGTCCCATGACAACACTGGGCATAGGTACAGCATTACATTTTAATAGTAACACTTGTTAAACTTGTATTAATTTTGGGGTTTACTCGAAACAATATACTAAAACTTTACCAAGAAAGTTTTTTGTTAATATGCAGAGGACAATTTTATGGATTATATAGTACTGTATTTTACTATATGAATGCCCATGTATTTAAAGATAAATAAACTAACTAAGTGTGTTAGATAAAAATTTAGGGACTATAGAGTTAAAGAATATTTACTATATGTAAAATTTAATTCTCATCATTTTTAATCAGTGCACCAAGATCGATTTAAATAATAGATTTTTCTTTTGTGCTTGTTGGGATTCTTTGTCGGAATAATCAAAATTTACACTCTCGATTGGCTATTTCCTTTTTAGGAGGTTGTATTACTCGCGCAAATAAGTGGATGTTCAATTTACATGCATGTTATCGGTATGCATGTGTCACGTGATCTCTGGGGGTATGGCAATATCAAATAGAGGGTGTGGAAATATCAATTCCCTTTTTTTTATTATATAAAAATTTTTAACATAAATGACTTAATTTAAATTTTTATAATAATAAATTTCAATTGGTTAAATTAATAAATTTAAAAACCAATTTTTTCAACAACTATCTAATTAAAATTAATTAAAATTTTTTTTATAAATTCATTATAACTACTATATTAATATATATAAAATTTAAAACTGTATATTTAAAAATGATCAAGATATTGATCTACTGACAAAACTTTTCATCCTACCCACGTAATATAGTATGCTAATACATATTAAATATTCACGAACACATACCTTTAAAAGGTTAAATTCATATACACGCTCATACTTTCCAAGCAAGCAAACATTTACAATTCATATATTGTACATATAAATATTCTTATAGCCTGTAATTTGAAAATAGTGACGATTAAAAAAAGTATACAACTTTTTCTCATTACATGAACAAAATGATTGGTAAAAATGTACAGGACACTTTTGACTGACGATAATTTTATAATAATAATATAAAAAATAGGGGCTGGTAATTGTACCCCCAAAATTGGTATTTATACCCCAGCCTGGATTCCGACCCTTCCAACCTAGTCCCGTGTAATGTAGTACAAACAAAGATCACGTGACTTTTGAATTCTTGCATTTTGGCCAATAATATAGTTACATGAAGTTCAGGTCACGTGATCTGTATATTCCAATCAAAATTTGATCCCAAAGTAGAATTTAGTGCAGTACCTAATTTGGCGCACTAACGATATCTTACGAACCGTTGATCAGAATCACGTGATTTGGTACCATTCGATTCGTCTCATCGAGACGAATCGAATGGTACCAAAATTACGTGATTCTGACTGATAGTTCACAAGATATATCCAACTGGAGAATAGGCGAAATGTGGCGTGCTTCCATCTAAAAAGTTTTTTTCTTACTAAGTTAACGATACATGTCCACTAATTGAAAGTTGTAGAGCTCATCGAGACACATCTAACGGTGGTTAGATCATCCAAATCGGCCCACTGGATGGCGAGATATCGTCGAAAAACGATTGGCCGACTATATAAAAATCCGTGACAGAAACACATGAAAACCACTATAGGCGAAATGTGGCGTGCTTCCATCTAAAACATTTTTTCTTACTAAGTTAATGATACATGGCCACTAATTAAAAGTTTTAGAGCTCGTCGAGACGCATCTAATGGTGGTTAGTTCATCCAAATCGGCCCAGTGGATGACGAGATATCGTCGAAAAACGATTGGCCGACTATATAAAATCTCTATGTAAACAATGTTTACAGAAGATTTTATATAGTTGACCAATCGTTTTTCGACGATATCTCGTCATCCACTGGGCCGATTTGGATGAACTAACCACCATTAGATGCGTCTCGACGAGCTCTACAACTTTTAATTAGTGGCCATGTATCATTAACTTAGTAAGAAAAAATGTTTTAGATGGAAGCACGCCACATTTCGCCTATAGTGGTTTTCATGTGTTTCTGTCACGGATTTTTATATAGTCGGCCAATCGTTTTTCGACGATATCTCGCCATCCAGTGGGCCGATTTGGATGATCTAACCACCGTTAGATGTGTCTCGATGAGCTCTACAACTTTCAATTAGTGGACATGTATCGTTAACTTAGTAAGAAAAAAACTTTTTAGATGGAAGCACGCCACATTTCGCCTATTCTCCAGTTGGATATATCTTGTGAACTATCAGTCAGAATCACGTAATTTTGGTACCATTCGATTCGTCTCGATGAGACGAATCGAATGGTACCAAATCACGTGATTCTGATCAACGGTTCGTAAGATATCGTTAGTGTGCCAAATTAGGTACTGCACTAAATTCTACTTCGGAATCAAATTTTGATTGGATTATACAGATCACGTGACCTGAACTTCGTGTAACTATACTATTGGCCAAAATGCAAGATAGGGTGTCCAGGATTATGCGATGAGATGAGGTAAATTATGCGATTTGACTGAGGTCAATTATGCGATGAATGCGAAATAAATTTAAGATTATGCGAAATATTTAAATAGATTATGCGATCTTTATAGTGTTATGCTACATATACTATTCTCAGAATTATTTGGATATTGACAAAAAAAATTGGCTCGACCTTGCTCGTATTTTAAGTTCGTTCATTTTCTACATCGGAACTTTTCGGATTCTTTTCCATTATATCTCAAAAAATCGTATCTACCAATCATATTTGAGGCACGTGCTCTGAATACTTTTTTTTGCTTAATTATGCGAAGCATATGCGATGCGAAAAAATGGTCAATTATGCGCATAGCATCGCATCGCATAATCCTGGACACCCTAATGCAAGAATTCAAAAGTCAAATGATCTTTGTTTGTACTACATTATATGGGACTAGGTCGGAAGTGTCGGAATCCGGGCTAGGGGTATAAATACCAATTTTGGGGTACAATTACCAGCCCCCAAAAAATATACATATATATATAATATATAATTATTTTATAAATAAATAAATATATATATATACGAGATTCAAATGAAGTCAATTTGGAAAGAAGTATTCAATTATTATCAAAAATTACCTGGCATGAACCATATGAATAGAATGGTTATAATATCATTGCCAAAATGGAATCATAATTGAAATGGTTTGGACTTACATTTATTGATGAATCAAAAATGCATATATCAAATAATAAATATTAATAAATGAATATTTTAACATTTGATCAATTTCATCATTTCACCATTTCACCATATATATTAATAAAGATTATTTATAGATAATTATCTGAATTAAAGTAATTATCTGGATAAATTATTTGTTGAACAAATTATTATTCATTATCTATATTATCCGAATAATCTGGATAAAAAATCTAGCAAATCCAAACACAACTTATGGTAATCAATTCGAGGATATAGTATTAGTTTCTACTACTTTCTGAAGAATATTTGATCTGCATAAATGTTGTAATCTATACTATAGATTTTTATGTAACATTGAACGCTAATGCTTACCTAGCCGTTGACTTCCACAACTAATAACTAAAGACTACACAGGTCAAAAACCAATATATCAGGTACCTATCAGGTACCATATGGGATGTCTCGTATTAAAAGGGACTATTTTTACATTTTTTCGAAAAATGAGTTTTTGTTAGATTTATGTAAATTTTGGTATGATTGACATTTTCAATTATAAATGAAAGTCGATTTGTATAATGAAAAATAGAGATAATGTAGAAGAAAATTTACACGAGACTGTCTAAGGCCAAGCTTATCACAAGATTACCTGATAGTCACGAGTTACTTTTAACCTATCAAAATCGGAAAATTTGATGAATCCCGGATCAGTCCGAAAATCCAAACAAATAATTAAACTCAATTATCTCAAAATGAAGTATATGTAAAAATAGTCCCTTTTAATATGAGACACCCCATATTACTATGAATGAAAAATATATAAAATACTATATATCGGTAACCTATCATACATATATCGTATAGTTTGGATATATCGGGTACCCGATGTGTATATGTAATAAAAATAATTTTTAAATCTACATATATTATAATTCTAAATCATTGTTTACAATGCATATATTCTATATATTCAAAAAAATTTATCCTTTACGATATAAAAAATTAATTTTTACTACTTAAAATTTTTTTTAATTCGAAATATATCGGGTACCCAATAAATACAGTATTAACTAGCGGATTGCATCTATAGTGCATATATGCAATGGTAGGAATAAAAGTAAATTTCCGGTTATTCTCATAGTAAGGCCAGAATTTTTATTCTCACCATATTGCATATATGTGCAGAAAACAATAAATAAATAAATAAATAAAGTAAACACGTTTTTTTTATTCACTTTTTTTTTTTAAAAATTTTTTTATTTAAATTATTTTTTAAATTATTTTATTTTTTTTATTTATTATTTTTTTTAATGCTTTATATAAATACTGTATCTTTAAATAACTTAATATGTTTGCGTCATACAGCTACTATATGCAACAATATATTATTATTATTATTATTTTACCGATTTTTTTTGATTTTTTTATTATTTTTTTTATTTTTTTTTCGTTTTTTTTTTTATATTTATTTTTTTATTAATTTTCTTTTTTTTCTAAATTTTTTTTCTGTTTTTGTTTTTTTTATGTTTATTGCAGCTTTTAATTATTATTTTTTTTATTAATTTTTATTTTTTTAAATAATATTTTTTTTATTATTAATTATTATTATTTTTATTTTTCGGTTCTATGATAGATTTAGATTAGATCATCATCACATGATCTTTTTTTTATTTATATATTTATATTTTTTTCCACCTTTTTTTTTATTTATAATTTTTTTCCGTCCTGATTCTTTTGATTATTTTTTTAATAATTTTTTTTAATAACCTTTTAAACTTTACGTTTTTTTATTTTTATTAATAATTTAATTTATTTTAAATATTTTTTTTATTTAATATTTAAATTTATTTTTAATGTTTTTCGTATTATATTTTATTTAAATTTTCATACCATTACACAGATCAGAATAGATAAGTATCCTTTTTTTCTTTTTTTTTGTTATTCTATCGTATTTTAATTTTTTTAGTACAGTACTAACTGCTAATATTTTTTTTAGAAAATTACTGTTGTCCATTTTGGAGCAACCTTTCTTCATTATTGGTGCCGTTACAACTTCTTTTGTCGCCATTGGTGTTGTCCATTTCGGTGCGTGTTTTTTAGTTGTTGGTGTCCTTAATCGCTTTTTAGTTCGAATACTAACTCACGTTTTTCTTTTTTAGGTTCTTCGGGTAATGGCTTTGAATTTCGTCATTGGAGTCGTTAGTCGAAGCTTCGTCGTTGGTGTCATGTTGAACATTTCGGTGTATTATTCGTCACTGGTGCCATGTTTTTTCTTATCATATTTTTGTTAATGCGCTCTAGTTCTAAATACTATTCTTTAGTTTTTATATTTTTTAGGTTCTTCGCGTGATTTCGTGATTGTCTCAGGTGTCTTGTTGCTTCATTTTTTTGGGCGTTCTTGTATAACTACGTAGTATTTTGTCGCCAATTTCAACATTGCTTTGGGTGTGTTTCAGGGTCTCTTGTCATAGATTTTGTTTTGGGTGCCCTATCAGTTTCCTTGGGTGCTCTCTGTATGAGTTCGTGGTTGGCTCAGATGTTTTGTTGCTGATTTTGATATTGCTTTGATGCTTTTGGGGTGTCTTGTAGATTTTATCTTAGGTACCTTGTTAGTATTCTTGGGCATTTTAAATGTTTTGTTAGTTGAACTTCTTTCTTTTTTTTTGTTGTATTATTGCTAGTATTTCATTAGTTATTTGCTATAGGATTGTAGATTATAGATGTTAGATTCCAAATTGTAACCGATTTATTAGAGAATTGTTTATAATAAATAAATAAAAAAAATAAAATTTTTATTAAATTGCTTTATATTATTGTTATGACAAAGTGATAATTAGGTAATTGTAAAAAATATATGAATATTCGAATTTATTCTTTCTTGATGTTACTTCAGTACTTTATTTAGGTACATGTCGGGTACATAATATATTACAGAATTTATATATGCGATATGTATATGGCATATATACAGCATGTATACTATATGTGTACTATATGTGTCCGATATGTGTCTGATATCCTACATGAGTCGGGTACATATCGGGTATGTGTATAAATATATCTTATACATATCGGT
>QKWP01001951.1:0-55714 GCA_003550325.1 Gigaspora rosea
AGCTATTATGTTAGCAAACATTATCAAAAGTATTATAAAAGAAAAATAGATACTTAATTTTTGGTACCTTGATTTATATATAGATGAATAGTATATGATATCAGGTATGACGATAGGATTAATTTTTTGTCGTCATCTGATTTGATTATAAAATATAAAAATAGTGAGTTCTAGCTATATAATTTTTGGTACCCAGGTTTTTATATAGGTACTAAAGAGTTGATATAGAATATAGGTTTACAGAGATGTGAAAAAGGTAAGATGACTATTTTAGTACCCAGGGTACCGAAAAAGTGTCCCAGAACTCCCCTTTTTGCCCTACTGAGGTTATCACATGACAAACATTCTGGAGTACTACTCGAACTGGACATGTTTGTACTATCTGAACTTCATTAGCCCGAACAACTTTGTTGTTTATTTTTTTTTTAAGTATCATACAAAAAATTAAAAAAAAAATTTACAAAAATCAAACTAAACCTGATTCCAACTATCGTGCTAATTATTGTACTGCTATCGTACTATGCTCATTTTACTATCGTGATATGTTTGTTCAACTATCGTAGTAGGTTGTTTATTTTTTTTATAAGTACAAAAAATTAAAAAAAATACAAAAAAACAATATAAACCCAATTCCAACTATTGTGTTACATTCCAACTATCGTGCTATGTTCCAACTACAACTTTCATACTAAATTCCATACTAACTATAATGCTACGCCCCATACTAACTATTATGCTTCGTTCCTATACTAACTATCTTGCTACGTTCTGAACTATTATACTATGTTTATCGTGCTACATCCATACTAACTATCATGCTATGCTCGTTCTACTATCGTACTATGTTCATTATACTATCGTGCTATGACTATCGTACGTTCAAAAAAGAAGTTAGTATTGTAAAATAAAAAAAAATAAAAAAATACTATCGTACTACATCACATACTACCTATCGTGCTCCATCCGTTCTAACTATCGTACTATGTTTTGTACTAATGACCATACTACGTTTGTTCTAAAGAAAAGAAGAAACGTTAGTACTGTATAAAAAAAAAAAAGAATACTATCGTATACTAACTATTGTACTATGTTCGTTCTACATCGTGCTATGTTTTCTTCTAACTATCAGACTACGTTTATTCTAACTAACGCACTATATTTGTCCTTAAAAAAGAAAATAAGAAACGTTAGTACTGTCATGCTATGTCCTATATTACTATCGTGATGTATCCTATACTAACCAACTATTGTGCTATGTTCTATTCTAACCATCGTATTCTAAAAAATAAAATAAAATAAAACTTATTTAACAAAAAACTTACTGAAACGGCAAACAAATTATTAAAAGAACCCACCAAAAACGATGAAAACGAACTGGAAATTTATAGAAAAACGAAGAACTTACTGAATAACCAGAGAACAGCCAATACCTTTATACCGGAAGACACACCAAATTACGAACGCACGAAATCTTCAAGGCTCCAGTGACAGCTCCAGTGATAGCTCCAGCAAGGGCTCCAGTGGCAGCTCCAGCGATGGCTCTAAATAATAAAAAAAAATACACAAGAGTAAATAAAATCAGTTTAAAAACAACAAAAAAAAAAACAGCGCAAAATACTCATCTTAATCATCTTGATTATCTTGATCGATAAGAGAATCGAACCGATTTCTAATCCTGGCACCGTACCAATAATCGTTACCTCGGGTGGGAGATATATCTCCTGGGGAGATGCATCTCTTGTGGGAGATGCCTATAATTTCTCTTTATATTTTTGCAAAAAAATTAAAAAAATTTTTTTTTTTAGAAGTAAAAAAAAAATATATTATAAAAAATATTCTAATTTATATGAAAATTTTAAAATAAGAGTATTTTGTTCTTCAAAACAACTTCTTTTATTACATGAAGTCAATTCATTTAGACTTTTATATATAATAATAAACTGTGTTCATATATACAAATTTAAAAAATTTTTTTAAAAAATTTTTATATACAAATACATAGTTGTCAAATATGAAAGTCTAAATTTACTAAGTGAATCAAACTTTTATATGCTGAGAAAAGTTTTTTGGGAGAACAATTATAAAATTTTATTGTAAATTAGAAAACTTTTTATTAATATGTTTTTTTATTTTACATTTTTGAAAAAAAAAATTAATATTTTTTTAATTTTTTCACTAAAATATAAAATAAAGAAATAAAATAAAAAGTTATCTAATTTATATAAAAATTTTATAATAAGTATATTTTATTCTTTTGAACAACTTTTTTTATTACCAGACTCAGGACATGTCTCTTTTATTGCTGTTTATGATTAAAATTTTAAAAAAACATATGAATTTACTATATAACTTTAAGCTATGATCCTTTTAAATCAAACTTATTAACTTTAAACTAGGTAAATGCATAACATTGTTTGTCCAGAGCTAAATATTTATATAAATATAATAATTAAAAAAGTTTGCTATTTACTAGATAAAAGCATAGCATTGTTGTCTAAAACTCAATTTTATTTCTTGTACTATAAATTTTATATGTTCTAATTTATAGAATTAATAATAACTTCTGATCCACCAGTTTNTCCTTTTAAATCAAACTTATTAACTTTAAACTAGATAAAAGCATAGCATTGTTGTCTAAAACTCAATTTTATTTCTTGTACTATAAATTTTATATGTTCTAATTTATAGAATTAATAATAACTTCTGATCCACCAGTTTGTTTTGGATGATTTAACTATCAAAATGTTTGTCTCGATGAAACGATTCTAACAAGCCCAGAATTGTTAAGATCCAATCACAAGATCCCAAAATCATTCATCACTAAGTAAATTTCTTTACTGTTAAATAACTTTTTATCTACAGAGCTATTTTGGATGATTTGACTACCAAAAGTTCGTCTTAGTGAGACAATTCTAACAAAACCAAAATCGTAAATTCCAATCACAGGATCCAAAGATCAATAAAGATTTATCAATTATTTAATCAAATTGATTTTATATACTATATAAAAATCAATTTGATTAAATAATTGATAAATCTTTATTGATCTATGGATCCTGTGATTGGAATTTAATGATTTTGGGCTTGTTAGAATCGTCTCATTGAGATGAACATTTTGGTGGTTAAATTATCCAAAACAGCCTGGTGGATCAAAAGTCATCAATAGTAAAAAAATCTACTTAGTGATGAATGATCTTGGGATTCTGTAATTGGATTTTAACAATTTTGGTTTTGTTAGAATCATCTCATCAAGATAAACATTTTGATAGTTAAATCATTCAAAACGGACTAGTGGATCAAAAATTATTATCAATTTCATATTTTGGCCAATTAAAAATAATTTAAAAATCATATGAGTGGACAGATAGAATGTGCAAAGTTGCATTTTTGATATTTTAATATGTGATGCATCAAGAAGGTAACTTTTGTATCACAATACGTAGAAACTAAAGGTCTTTCACTTTGCTCCGAACAATTAAATTTTTTGGAAATATAGAACAAGAAAAAAAAATTTAGCTTAAAAATTAAATTAAAATTTTAGCAATTTTGTACAAAACAAAAATATAACTTTACCAAAAAATTAAATATTTTATGATTTTAAGATAATAAGTATGTGTACAGTCAGATCTCTATAAATGCAATCTCCATAAATGCAATACTTCCCTAAATACACGTTTTTTTCCGTAAAATGTTATTAGCATTAAATGCATGTTTTATATTTTGTAAATGCACGTTCTCTTAAATAACATTTTATATCACACTAACCTCCCTAAATGCATGTAGCCAATCAAATTTTAGTATTTAAGATAGGTTATATAGTTTTTAATAGAAGTTATACAAACTTAATGATTTAATTTTTAAAGCTACAATTTAATTGGCTCTCTCTAAATACAAACCTCTCTAAATGCATATTGTAGACTTGTCTCTATGGGTTGTATTTATAGAAGTTTGATTATAAAAACATGCTTTGAACAATTTTACTTAGTCAGTAGAAGTAGGTTACCTTGTAAAAAAATAGATTATCTATGTGCTAAAATTAAAAATTTTGTGTTTTCAATATAAAACCCTTTTTTTGTTAAGATATCCTACTTTGGGCTTTTAAGTAAACTTGTTTAGCAGATAATTCTACTTATACTAAGATTAAAATACATTTTTTTTAGACCTTTTACTAAGTAAAAAATGGGTTTAAAGTTGGAAAAAAAATTTTTCTAAAAAAAAGGATTTTATTTTTTAGTGCACCTGCACTGTAATGCACTTCTTGTATTATATAAATGATCATTACATCATTATACCAGTTTACAGTATTATAGAATAATAAATTAAATATTATACATTTATTATATAATTTACAAAAAATTAGAGTTTAGTAAATTATATTGCAGAAAATATAATTTTAGTATATATGTCAAATTTGTATCATGAAGTACAATTTTAATCTTAATCTTATTCATCTGAACTGTGAATTCCTAAACCCACTTCACAAAATCTCTAAATCTGATTATATACACTTTGTGAAATTCTTAAATCTATTTATATATACTTTGCAAAATTTCTAAATCCGTTTATATACACTTTGTAAAATCTCTAAATCTAATTAGGGCAGTGTCATTAATCATCTGATTATTTTTTATCAGAGGCCTACCAGGACCCCGAACAATATATATAGAGGTTACATTAAAATTTTGGCTAAAAAGGTTACTTTTTTACAAAAATGTTATATTTGAAAAGTGGATATTGGTCAAGAGGTTACATTTAAAAGTGGATAAAAGCTTTTGATGTTATATTATTAAAAGTGGATAAAATTAATAAGTTCTAAATAGGCTATATTTAAAATTTGAATAAAGAAAAAACTTTTTTAAAAATCTTTTTTGAAAAAAACTTTTTTTAGTAAAAATTTTTTTTGAAAAAAATTTTTTTTTGAGAAAAATTTTTTTTTGGAAAAAATTTTTGTTTGAAAAAAATTTTTTTTTTTGAGAAAAATTTTTAAAAAAAGTATTGTTATATTTGATAATTGGTTAAATTTTATTAAATATTAAAGCTTATATGTAAAATTTGGTTAATTAGCTCTAATAAAAAGTAGATAAAAATTTTAAAAAGTTTATAATAAAGCCAATGTAACCTCTATATGTATTGTTCGGGTCCTGGCCTATCCCCCTCTATTTTTTAATATACATATAGTCAGGTTCTTATATATAATTTCAACTTTTTTTGACCCCCCCCCCAGAAAATCACCTGATTTTTGTTACTCCCCTTATGTACACTTCAACAAAATACAAGCTAAAATCTAGCAAAGTGCATCAATAGTGATGACACAAATCTGCAAATGGTAAAATCATACTAATCATATCAAAACCACTTTAATAACAACACCAAAAATGCAACTAGTGACAAATATCTAATCCAAACGATGTATCTATTAATGATACACCAAAGATATTACACCTGAAATTTCAATTAAGCCAAAAGAAGTTCTACATAATATTTAAAAAAATCCTCTAACTATAAATTAAAATGACCTTGGCCTAAATCTAAAAAAAAAAATGTTAGTAATATATTCATAAACCAGAACAATGATAACAAACAAATATAATTAATTATACTTTATGAAGTCAAACAAATCAAAACAAACAAAATAAAACAACCAACTCTTTCCGACGATCATCAGTCCCAACTTTTTCATTAACGCTGACCTATGAAAACTTTGTTGTTAGTATATTTGTATATAACAAAAACTCTAACTAGAAGCGTCTTGGATACAGGGTTTCAGATCGTATGTGAGAAAAACTGAAATAGAGATGAAAAAGAACTTTCTCCTTATGGGTTTGACTCTCCGGGTAGAAGACTTTGTTATTATAGAACAAGTAGTAGAGCAACAACTCTGGGTTTTTTGTCAGAAGGTGTGGAAACAATAGTAGAAACATTCTTTTGGTCGACTGTACTATTCAGCAAAGCATATACTCCTACGCTCTTTGCAAGTTGGGTCTCTTTTTTGCCGCCTCTTTGGCTTTGCGAAATTTCAACAAAGTGGGCATTCTGGCTTACCCTCTACAAAAGATCGACATTGTTTACATCATTCATTTTGGGAATGCGCCTACCTAATTGGAACCAAGTCACGAGTGAGTTCCGGTGCTTGTGGAATAAACAATGAATGACACGTGAGATATAGTAGAGAAAATTCCGAATTGAAATTTCTTTCTAGAATATTCTTTTAGGCGTAGTTTTTTTTCTTACAATGTACATATAATACTTAGGCAGAGCGTTTCTCTGTGCAGTATTATATAATTTTTATCACTATTTCTCTGACCACACTTACTTCTCAATAGAAGGTTCTATTTTTTATTTTTTTCCCCTTTTCTTCTTGTTGGGTTTTTTTTGGTTTTATTAGTTAGTCGTTCATTCCTATACCTCCATTTTATATTTCCTTTTTAACTATAGTTTCGTTTTCTCACCCCTATTGAAGATTACTTCCAATTTTTTAATTTTTTTTGGGAGTGCACTTTTTGTAGTGTCGGTGGTTCAACAGAGCGGCTAGTAGTTTTACCTACTAGTGCGGCAGGTCACTCTTGGGCGTCTATATAGATAGCCGAGTGGTGCCATTCTTGTAAATTAGATCTATATGTATATGAACTTGTTTCGTTATACTGAAAAACTAATAAAAGTAAATGGCGGGACCGCCAAAGGTGAAAAAAAAAAAAAAAAATCAAAACAAAACAACAAAAATTAGTAACAAACACCTAACCTAAATAAAATATTGATCAACAATGTACCAAAGACTTTTTATCCAAAATTTCTAATTAAACCAAGAAAACTCCTATATAATATTTAAAAAATTCTCTACTATATAAGTTAAAGTGACCCTAACCCTAACTCTAAAAAAAAAGTCATTAGTAACACATTCACAAACTAGAGCAATAATAACAAATAAATGTAATTATACTTTCTGAATTACGAAGAAAGCCCAAGGACACTATTAACCTAGAAACAAACCAAAACAGAACAAATATACTTCTCAAAACTTCCAATTAAACCAAGAAACATCCTATATAATATTTAAAAAATCCTCTAACCTTAACCTAACAATATTTAAAGTGACCCTAATCTAACTTTAAAAAAAGAAAAAAAAGACATTAGTAAGATATTCAAAAACTAGAGCAATAATAATGAACAACAAACAAATGTAATTATTTATATTTTCCGAATTTTGAAGAAAACCCAAAGATACTATTAACCTAAAAAGAAAAAAAAGCATTTAGTAACATATACAAACTAGAACAATTACAATGACGCATAAATAGAACCATACTTTCCAGAATTCTCAAATAAGCCAAACTAACAATAGATATGCATAGATGAAGACACTAAATATAAAAATAACAAAAACCTGTTGCCAAAAAAAGATATTAGTTAACTATATACAAACAATGAAATCTTATTATCTGAAAAAAATTAGTTTATCTCATACAAACTGAAAAAGAGGCTTTGGAAATGATAAATTCCTGTTATCTAAAATAGCAACTATAGTAATAGTGGTATTATAACAGTAATACAATTATAGTGATACCAGTAACGAACACCTGAAATGATGATAACAGAAACAATAGCACCAGTAATTGGGTATCTATAAATAACATTATATACTCCACATAGTAGCGCTTAACCCTCTTCTATATAAAAAAAAAAAATTCAAAATCCATATGTAGGACCCCAAACATATAGTACAGAGATCATACATTACACAATTCAGCAAAAATCCCAAAATTTGAAAAGCAAAAAAATAGTTTTTGGTGATTATCTTAGTATTCAGTAGTCCAATTTGAATAAATTTTTTTAAATTGAAGTTTTTAGTGATGTACATCTTACAAAAAAAAGGGTTATTCAATTCTAATACTGGATCAGAAGTTATTTAAACAAATGTAGTTTTGTTATTTTTAGCAAATTAGGTCAAAATTGACCAAAATCCAGTTATGATCTATATGAGAGATGTCTTGGATTCTTCATATATTTATATATAAAATTTTACAAAAACTTGAATATCTTGTGACACAGTGATCTG
Organism: Gigaspora rosea; assembly: GCA_003550325.1. Lineage (NCBI taxonomy): Eukaryota > Fungi > Glomeromycota > Glomeromycetes > Diversisporales > Gigasporaceae > Gigaspora > Gigaspora rosea. Next base: position 8,054 of record QKWP01001951.1, read on the forward strand.
ATTTAAATAACTTAGATACTATTCAATTTGCACAGTAAGACAAATTCAATGATACCAAAATCATATCATTTGGATTACTAGCATAGTAATTTTATAAAAAAGATATGACCAATAGTATTTGGCCAATAACTTTTGATTCAGTAATTTAAATGAAATAAAATTGGTATCATTCGACTTCTTTTACCGAGATGAATCGAATGGTATCAAAATTATTAAATTTGAACTATTATTTCAGTTTTTAGGCATTTTTTTTTAAAAAATTATGATATTTTTTTGATCCCCCACTTATCAGGAAAAACGTTATTGTTCGTTCAACCCTCTCCTGTATAACTATAGATGCTGGTGAAATAGTTTCACCAGAATTACACCAAAATTTTATTTTGGTGAATTGGTGAAATTGGTGAAATTGGTGAATTGGTGAATTGGTGAAATTGGTGAAATTGGTGAATTGGTGAATTGTTGAATCGGTGAATTGAATTGGTGAAACGGTGAATTAGTGAATTGGTGAAATGGTGAATTGGTGAATTGGTGAAACAGTGAATTGGTGAAATGGTGAATTGGCGAATTTGCTCAGTCCTATAACCGGTTAATAGTTCTGATCTCAAAGTGTGCCTGTAAAAACATAAAATGTAAAAACTTGAACAAAAACCTAACCGAATTCCAGGCTGAAATAATTCCAGACTCTGGAAATTCACTATTTCACCATTCCACTATTTCACCATTCTGCCAATTTACCAATTCACCATTTCACCATTTTACCAATTCACTATTTTACCAATTACACCAATTACACCAATTCACCAGTTACACCAGTTTTACCATTACCGATTGGTGATTGGTGAAATGGTGAAATCATTTCACCACTCTGATTTAATTTCACTAGCATCTATATGTATAACATTATTTATGGATGCCCCCTAATGACCACCAAAAACGATAATACCAGTAATGATGGTATTAGAAACGATAGTACCAGTAATGATGACATTAAAAATGAAATTTTATTAACTAAAAAAAAAAAGGAAAGTTATTTAACTATTAAATGAACAATAAAAGCAAAAAAAAATTTTAAAAATAAAAAAAAAACTGATGATTATTATCGATAGTTATCAGTTTATATTCTAGAGGTGCAATAGATACATCATAATGCATAGTGCACCAAATTATAATTTCCAAAAAAAATTTTTTTTATAAAAATTTTTTTTTAATTTTAAACCTATTTTTTACTTAGTAAAGGTCCAAATAAACATGTTTTAATTTTAGTACAAGTAGAATTACCTGCTAAACAAGTTTACTTAAAAGCCCAAAGCAGATTAACTTGACAAAAAAAGTGGTTTTATATTGAAACCCAAATTTTAGCACTAGGGTTTGCAATGGGCCAGACCAAATCTAGTAATTTGTGGGTTGGGCTGAACCTGGGCTGGGCTTGGGCCCAAATTTTAAGCCTGTAATTAATTAGGCTGGGCTTGGATTGGGCTTGTAAAATAATGGATTTTATAAAAAGGCCTGATAAAACCTAGCAATACCTATTACAAATACAGTTGCCTCTCTCTAATCCAAACTTCTCTAAACCAAATACTATTAAACTTTCTTTAAACTAAACAAAATCTTTAGAACATTTGTAAATTTTATTATAAAGTTCAAATAAGCCATATATAACTTTTTGAAAACTAAACTATTTCAAATTTTTACATAGTAAAAAAAAGCAGTCCCAGCAGTTCGGATTAGAGAGAGTTAACTGTATATAGTTACAGGTCTATTGTATTTAAATTAGATATTAAAATTTTATTTCTTTTTGAGCTATAGTTTTTTTAATTTAGTTAGCTATTTTTATAATTTCTAAAATACCTAATAAAAATTAACCAAATAATATTTTAGTTAATTTGGTAAATTTGTAATTTTTAGCATAATATAATATAATAAGTATTCCAAATCAAAAATTGATTAGTTGTCAAGTTGCCAACTAATCAAGAATAATTTTATTGGACATTAATTGATTGTTAATGATTAATAAATTAGTATTATACTTGCAAATTATAAATTGGACCAAAATTGTTAGGCCAAGCTTGGGTTGGGCCAGGCTTGGATTGGGCTTGGGGAGCTGGGCTAAGCTTAGGTCGGATTAAGCTTGGGCTGGGTTTGGGCTTATATTTCAAACCTATAATAAAATGGGCTAGATTTAAGTTTAGATAAACCCGGCCCAACCTGGCCTATTGAGAACCCTATTTAGCACATAGATAGCTCATTTTTCTTACAAGGTAACTTACTTCCACTAACTAAGTAAAGTTGTTTAGAGCATGTTTTTACTTATATCTATCATTTTAAAATTAAAAAATATTTGATTTTGGCAAAGTTACATTTTCATTTTGCACAAAATTGGCAAAATTTTAATTCAATTTTTAAGCTTCTTCTCTCCTTGTTTATACCTGAAATTTTAATTTAAAGTTAATAAGTTAGATTTAAAAGGATCTTAGCTCAAAGTTATATAGTAAATTCATATGTTTTTTTAAAATTTTAATTATAGACAGTATTTTATCTATTTTAAGAGAACATGTCCTGGGCCTGTTACATAAAAGTCAATTTATATATAACAACTAATATATTATATTCATAATACTATGTTATATATAACACTCTATAATATAGACTAGATTATAATTATATAAAGGGTTAGGGGCATGCCGTTTATCACGTGATACTTTTTACTTAGTAGCCATCCCCATTCATGTATGGTGTGATCACTTTATCTAATTTTAATTTATTAATATAATATATATACGTGATCATCACCTTTGACCATGTATCCATAGCAAAAATCACGTAATAAATGGCATGCCGCTTAGGGTTGGGCCAGGGACGATGATTTTTTGTGGTGGGATAATGTAAATTTTGTGGCGGGATAAGGTAAATTTTGTGATTTTTTGTAATCAATTTGAAACGATTTTGTGCAATTTTGTGGCAATATAAAGTAAATTTTGTAATTTGTTGTGGATTAATTTGAAGCGATTTTGAGATTTTATAAAATTTTGCTAAAATATTTTTTATTTGTACTGTAAAAAGTTCTATATAAAGAATGAAAAAAGTTATTGCTATATAAATATATAAAAATCCTCAAAGTTCTATATAAAAAATTTTTATAATGATAATAATTCAATCCCGGTTAAAATGCATCATAGATAATTGTTTAGGTCGGCATTTAGCCCTACTAGTTAGTAAGTTCTATAGCAAAATTATCAGCTGGGCACTTTTCACTTAGTGAACGGCTACGATTTTATTAGTAAAATTTTTAGTAATCCTGGGCAAAATTTAGCACTACCAACCAGAATTCCGATGCATTCCGACCAGGAATTTCGGGAAATTATGTAAAAACATGCCAATCTATCGAATTTTGTGAAATTTTGTGGTGGAACTATGTGAAAACATGCCAATTTATCGAATTTTGTGAAATTTCGTGGCGGAACTACACAAATTTTGTGATTTTCACAAAATTATGTGATTTTTGTGATATTTTGTGAAACACAACATATCATCGTCCCTGGGTTGGGTTAAAATTAAAATTAGATTAAAATTAAGAATTAATTTAGCATTAACCAGTGGTAAAATTCACCAGTGATTATCCATCTATACATAATTATATGTAGCAAAACAATAAAAATTAAATCTCTTTAATATTAGGGTAAGGGTAAGAACTGGAATAGGGCAGGAGTATAGTTTATACCAAAATTTTACGAGAAATTTTTTTTTGTATAAAAAAAGTAGTTTCATAGACAAAATTTTTAGTTAGAAGCAATTTTTTAAAAAATTCTTATTATTGTTATACAAATTGTTTTGCATGTTATATCTGATCTTTAATTCTAATTGGATTGGTGAAATTCACTACTGGTGAGCATTAAACTTATTCTAAAATTAAAGATTATAGTAAAATTGTAAAAGGAATATTTTTTGTTAGGGGTTATCCTAGTAAAATCTTGAGATATTTGAGAATTTTGAAAAGTGGTTTAATATAAAGTGTTATATAACATGGTGTTATAAGTATAATTTTTCTTAAAATTTTTCAAAAAAGTGATAGTATTATAAAGCAAATATGACTATAAAGGTATTTTAAAACTATTTTAAATATATGTATGGTAGTAAAAAAATTGGTAATACATTTTAATATGATATATAGGTGTGATTATAGAGGAAGTTATTGATACCAAGTAATTAATAAACTTTTATAAGCTAATATTTTGCTAGCCCTTTATTATAATGCTATATTATTTTTTTAGACTTTCTTAAAACTTTTAGATCAATGCAAATTACAGACAGTCACCAAAAATATAATTTCTAAAGAAACTAATTTATTGCAGATAGGTTAAGGTGTGATCCGCAGTTAAAGGGTATAAATTTCATAGTAAAAATCGGCGGCCATGTTACTAGTTACCTTATATAGTAAGTGGAATCTCATGTGCTTCAATTCTTATGAAAAAACTCTAGAGTAACTGATTGAAAAATACTCATATCTTGTGATCTATCAAGCCAATTTCAGTGATTTTACTACCATTAGAATCACAAAAATTAGCTCTACAACTTTTAATTAAGCAACATAAAAGAGTTACTTAATAAAAAATACTTTATATGTAAGCAAGCCCACTATAGAAAAAACATATGAATTTCCGATTTTGTTTATAAGGTTTATCATTTTTTTATTCCCTTTAAAAACGATTTACCACTTAAATACATTAAGAATCCAATAATTTTTTAGTCCACACTCTACTATCCGTGCACAATCCCATCAAAAAAGCAGAGTTTCCGAGAATTTCAAAATTAATTTCTTTACTCATTTGATTTCCAACGTCCAAAGTTGCAGTAAATAATGTAAGTGAGCTCCATAATGTCGTTAAGTCTCTAAGTCGATTAAATGTGTAAATAATAATAATTAAAATTAATGATTCATTAATTTGAAAAAAAAACTTACTCTCTTGGAACTCTAATAACTCCAATGTACTCTTTAATTTGATGATCATCACCACTCCAATATAAAATATCAACATGAATACCAGATCCAATGACTCCAAACGCTTCAGATAATGATCTGCTAATTAGTGAACGAAACGCCAACGATGTTATATTCGGTAATGGATCTGTTGGTGGGTCAAAGTTACTATGTTGAAAGGAAAAAATTGTAGGATTTTTTTTTTAGATTGAAAATATAACAAGAAATCAGGTTGAATATATTTACATTTTTATCTTGAGATAATGCCATTCTGAAGTTGTAATTGTGTATCTTGCATATTTTGGAGTCGTCGATGAAGTTTTACCTTCCATTTGGTTCAAGAAGGTGGATTGTGATTTGTTTGTTGAAGTCATAATTGTGTAATGCGGTTAGTGCTTCTCTTTTATATCGATGTAGCTTTCAATCACTAATAAACTAAGCAGTAAATCTATAATCTATAATCTATTAATCAACTAACCATATCAGCCAATCGATAAAGTACCCCAAAAATTGTAACCCCAGAATCGAGGCTCATATGAAAATTGGCCAATCATTTTTCTCTGTACTGACATAAAAATTAAATAATTGTGTATCAGCAGTTATGGATGAATTAATATGGCAATCGAGGATAACGATAAATACTGATGATTCTCATTCAAGTTGATTCAACAGAGTGGTATAACTGATATGTTCGTATGTACGTACGTACGTACGTGCGCACGTGCGCGTGTTCTTCATTGATGGTAAGAACATACTATACTACCCAACCCACCGAACCATTTTTTACAAATAAAATTTTTTTAAGCATTAATCAGTTTTTTTTTTTAAATATATTGACAAACTAATTTTAAGATGCGAGAAATAATCATTCAGCAGAGTTTAATTCCTAAATTTAGTTCTCTAATATGTATTAAAAGATTAGATCATATAGTACAATATTTTTTCAAAAGATTAGCTGCTAATCCAACGGACCCGCTTTCAATGCAGATAAGTGATAAATTGTACGCAGCTTCTTTTTTCAAATCTGTTGGATCTTCATCACAAACTTTATTATTATTATTCTTTAATATAATTTTGAGTAAATAAACAAATGTAACATAAATTAATAAAGATAATTTTTTAATTTTTTTTTCATAACAAGATTAAATTACCTTTTCTTGTTCTCTAAGAACTTCTTGTAAAGATGGCAATTCAAGAGCTTTCTTATAATGAGGTACTGCTAAATGTGTTAAACCTGTTTATACAAACGAGTGATTTAATGCCATACTTGGTTTAATAAAGAAATGAGTTTTTTTAATTTTTAAACGAAAAAGATTGTACCTAATTGATGAAATGCTCTCCCAAGATTATATTCTGCTTCTTGATTACGAGCTTTCAATTCATAATAATTAAACAAGAATGTAAAACCCTGTGCAAAAAAAAATACATATTCTAGAAGATTAAAATCATCAACTGTTAGCTTAGGCTATATGACAAATCATTACCTGCATAATCTGCAAGTGCCTATTATCTGTTTGCCTCTGCATCGCCCGATGTAAATATGCAAGTCCGATAGATATACTAATTAGAGGATCGTTTGGTTTCTCCGCATATGCACGGGCATAATAACCTGATAAATTGTAGTGAATATCATTAATCGTTATGCTCATACCGATTTCAGAATATAAATTTACCAATAGCTCCAATATAACTCCTGGCACAAGCTAATATATGACCGTAAAGAGCTAGTAAAGCGTCGTTATGTTTTTCTGGTACGGTTGTTTTTTTATCCCCAGAAACGCCATTATCCATTGATTTGACTTGACGAAGAAAATATTTCTGTGAATTTGCTGACGCAAAACATGATAAAGCATTTGCGCCACTAGATCGTTTTTTGTTGAATTGATCACTCAGAAATGCCGAAGTAGCGTTGATTAAAACATTTAAAAAAATTTAGAAAATAACAATATACCTAGCCATGCCTGCACCATATAATCTATAAACTTTGCTATCAAATGGTTTAAGATTGCATAACCATCTTGTACTTTCACATACAACCAAAAAGTTACGAGTGTATAGTCCCCAAGCTGCTTGTCAAATAAATAGTAAATATCAATACATCTGTATATAGTGATAAAATAAGTACCATACCTACCTAATAATAATAGCTTAAACCCAGTTTTATATTTACTGTTATGATAAAAAACGTTGGCTCTAGAAACGGTTCGGAGAACATCAAAAGCTTCTTGTTCGTAACCATATGTAGTGGCAATAAATATATACTGTCAAGGATTCACGTAAATGTAAAAATGAAATCATTAATAGTAAAACTTGGTTGGTAAATTTATACTGTTGGTTCAAACTACAAATGTATCAAAGTTTACCTTGTTACTTATTTTAAACGATAGCTTACCTTGATGGAAAAGTCAAACCATTGCGCAAATGTTAGACCCTGGAACTCTGTCATTTTTTTATGTATTTCAGCTTCCAATTCTCCAATTTCACCATCTACAAACAATTATCATTATCAATAATTAATTAAGGCTAAAAGAAATCGGAATAAATAAATGAAATAATTTGAACCAATTTGCCATTGTAATCTCTTAGCCATGGTGGTTGCTTGTTCTTCAAGAGCTGCGTCGTCATCATCAGCAGCTTCTGCCCTTAATGCCATTTGTTTTCTCCAACATCTACGACGGTCAAAGCCTTTGTATGGAATCATCTAATAATTCCAATTAATTAATAAATGCATACGTTACTATTTAAAAAACTTGGAATTATAATAGAATATTGCCTTGTCCCTGGGAAAGAATTGTCTGTGATTTTTAAGATCTTCAAATAAAATCCTAGCTGTTTTTAGAAATTCTTCTTCTGGGGCTTTTGTGTCATCCTCCGGAGATTTTTTGTCGTCATCCCTTAAAAATTCTTCCGAAGATTTTTTGCCGTCATTCCTTAAACTATAATATAATAATTCAAGCCTATGAAATTGAAGCTTTGTTTCATGTTCTTTTTCAGCTTGTTGTCTTTTATGCTCTTCCTGTGTTCTTTGAAAAGCATTAGCCTTCGTTTCTTCTAATTCATGAATTAGAGATGAATCAATGCTTTGTGGAAGTGTTGAGGGTGTATCAAGGGCAATTGGTCTAGTTTGCGGAGTTGGTATCTGTTGAGTTTTAGTGGTTTCATTTTCCGCTCGTTTAGATTTTCGATACTCAAGAACTTTAGAATAACTCAAGTAGTTAGTATGTAATAAATAATTACTATATATATATAAATATATATATATATACCTGAATTAACTATTTCCAGCGCCTTTTCATTTTCACCTAAACCTTCATATGCTTCAGCAAGGGCCATTTTAGCATCCAAATCATGAGGTAATGCATGCACCGCTGCCATCAAATAGATAAATTGTTAATAAAGATGCATAAACATACATAATTTTTGAATTACCTTACCATCTTTATAATAATCTACAGCGCTTTGCAAATTTCCTAATTCACGATGACATGCTCCCATTCGAATCCATGCAGTTGCATTATTTGTCTGAAATTGATAATTTAAATATTAGTAACTATGTTAAAAGATTGCCAACTGCTAAGAATAAAGAAAATTTAATGGTTACGGATGCATTCGAAACAACGATTTCATAAATCGCCAACGCATCTTCAAACAATCCTTTTTCAGCATAAGTCTCGGCGACCTCATAATATAAGTCAACATATTGTTCAACTTTATAGAAGTCGAGATATGCAAAATGTAACTATTTAGTTAATGTCCAAATGAAAGTAATTAATATATATTATCGCATTACCAATAGAATCTTAATAAAGTAAAAATCACTTGCTTTTGCTTCTTCGAGTTGTTCCAATTCAACTCTGCATTGACCTAATTTAACTCTTAATTCCAAAGGCAATGGGGCATTTGAACCACCCATATTATCCACACTACTAAATCGAGCTAATAACATAGATGTATCTCTTCTATTTGCTTTCTCATCTTCTTCATATTCTCTGTCATCAGCAACTGTATCCCACCAAGGTTCATTCTCCCTTCCTTGCAACCAACGCACACCTCGTTTTATGAAATCAATAGCACCACTAAAATCATTCATAAGCATATATAGCTCAGCCATGATATTAATTTCCGAAAATCCAAAACTGCCTTCAGATTCAGGATCTTCTGGAAAGGGACGGCTTTTATAATATTCGTATGCATCAAGATAAAGTTCAATGGCTTGTGGAATCTCATTTAATTGCACTTGTATTTTTGTAATTTCTCTAATGATATTCATGTCATAAGGCATTTCTTGTAAAAGTTTTTTAAATCCGTCAATTGCCTTAGGAATTGAACATTATTAATGAAAGCTCGAGTGAAAATGGAAAATAATATCAAGACTATTTCAAAGTGTACTTTTCTGTATTCTCCTATTTCACTATAAAGAATACACCTATCCCAGATGGCGTCATCATCATTAGGATCACATCTAATCGCTTTAGAGAAACAATATATTGCTTGATGAAGAGCACTTTGATTTCTGATGCGTAAAAATGAATGCAAAGTAATGAATGTAGTATGATATTTCAAATCAAGAATAATAAACAAAAATAAACATACTTGCTTAATAAACCTAATCTTTTCCATAGAGCGCCATCTTTTGGTGTTAAATGTGCAGCAACTAAGTATAATTGCAGCGCTTTATCCGAACATCCCATCTCATCTTGAATTGTTCCTAACGTAAACCAAGCAATATGAATATTTGGATCAATCTTTACAACTTCCTGAAGTGTTGCAATGGCTGCTGGATATTCCTTATTGACATAATGCAAGTTTGCGTCTCCTAATAATTTCTTTAGCATAGGTGACAATGTGCGAGTTCTTGGACCACTCTAATATGAATGAGAATTCATTTGAACTTTTTAGATTAAGGAAAAATCAAATGATAATCTACAGATATTTGGACAGATATTTGGATAGATATTTGGAATGATAAGTACCCTTCCTTTTTTGATTTTTCCTATTCCACTAGTGATTCTTAAATCTTTATTAAATTCATTCCATTCACTTTCTAAATTTTGCCATAAATGAGGAACGACATCACCAGTGGTAAGATCTTTCCCAATTGCTTGTGCTTGAGACAGAAGTCGCCTTTGTTTTTATACCCCAATGAGTTTAATCCAAAATCAACAATTGTACGCTTAAACAAGTCAAAAATAAAGTAGTTACTCAAAATCTTCCTCGTCTTCAGATTCAATATGGTCTTCAGATTCGATATGATCTTCATTATTTTCCTCTTTTTCTGTTAAATTAGAATCCATCTCGGGCGTGTATTCTTGAATGTCTTGAATGTCATCTTGAACGTCGTCTTGAACATCATCTTGAACCTGAAATTCATCTGCATTTAATTCTTCAAGTTCCGTATCATACATTCCATCATTATCAAACCAATTCATGTCTTCCGAATAATCATTAGTTCTGTTGAATTGATTCAAATCATCGAATGCCGTTAATTCTGGTGGGTTCGGCTGTTTAAATACAGGGATTTCGTCCATAAATGTCGAGGATGATTCTAAAGGGGTATCGGTAGATACTCCTGGAGACATATCTGCCGTTTCTGCGAGCATATGTACTATGTCCGCGTCATCATAAGTATTGTTAAGCAAGTCAAGGAATGTGCTCGGTAATGGTGGGGGGCGCAGTTGTGACGAAAAATTTGTCGATGATTCATTTATCGGTCTTTTATCCATTTGGTAATATTTTAGAAAGCAAATGAGAAAAAGATCTTTCATAATTGTAATTCAATTATCTTGCTCAATAATAACAAATAAGGGTGCACGGAAAAACCCGGATCCAAAATTTCCAAATTTCCGTGTATTTTCGTATAATTCTCAATTTTTATTGGTTAGCATTAATAGTTAGATAGCTCGATTTCGTTTACATAGCTACTAAGAGCCTAAAAGACCGGCCTTAAACAAAATAAATACTGCTAAAAAGATTATAAATACCCATGTGCATATTGATAGGACGACGAATATATTGTATCAGGGTGTTTGTTATAGAATGTATATATATAATGGAGAAATTAATATAATTAATATGCAAAATACCGTGCAAATACCCGGCATATGTCTTTGCTAGGAAAACCACGATAAAATTTGAAATCGCTAGTTATCTATTAATCCAATTTGAATAAACTTTTTTTTATTTTATAAAGCTATTTAAACTTTATAAAATAAAAAAAGTTTATTCAAATTGGATTAATAGATAACTAGCAATTTCAAATTTTATTGTCAAAATCTAAATAGTCTCTAACTGTGGTTTTCCTAGCAAAGACCCCATATATATAGAACATACTGAAAAGGAGGTTTTAGGCAATGTACTACAGTAAATAAAATTTTATCAAAAAAAGCCTAGCATTACCTTGTAAAAATAATATCGATATACGACAATAATATAAATCTAACATTTTAAAATCATCTGTGCAAACAAGATGTCACACGCCCTAGATCGTTTTATATTAGCAATGAGTTAATTACTGAACGGTTTGCGAATCAAGATATGCAAACCGATGATAAAGAGGATTGTTATTTTGATCCAGTACTACTAGTCATCGAATAAAACGAAGGGAATCTGCATTCTAAAAGCAACTGTGACAAAATCGTGTGTTTAAAATTCATTAATGTCATGTTATTTTATTGCATTTCCCATTTCCATTCTTATTTGTTATTTTTTGATCAGATTCATTCGGATAGTCTCACTTCAAGTTTTCAATCAACATAATGCTAGAATCATCAATATTGGACCTCGACGCTGTTTTTTGTCTTGTCGATGTGCCCATCGCAAAACACCAAGCTGCGTGTGATATCATCGAGTTTCTATACCGAAATTATTGGACAAGACTAAACAATGAATTGGGAAAATTCATCTAATTCGAGTCACGAAAAAAGATTCACATGAGGTTTAGTATTTTCACGGAACGATGTAGGTTTAATGGGACATGTACAAATATTTTGTTATACGCAGTATTATACACATGAAGGAAACCATATTAAAGTACTTTGAAATAGTGGTCTTGGCCAATAATGAGAAAATCAGCTGAAGCTAATTTATTTATTTTATTTTATATATTTTATTTTAATTTTTATTTTATTTTATTTTTTTAAATCTCTGATCAATTTCTTAAATAATTCATACCAGGTAAGCTTTTGGTTAATATACTAACTTGATTTGACTCGGTTCTTACAAAGAACTTTAATGGTAACAGAATTTTATACAATTAAGCATAGTAATTATATCAATTACGGCTGTTTTCAAAAATGTGTGAACAACGATTTCCATATACTTGTGAAATCGTTGTTTCACTTCTCAATCTAAGATTGAAAGGAAATAACCGATTATGATCTTATTATTTCATTATCATTTACGATGCGAAAGCAGAATCATTGATCTACCTACAGTTAAACGAGCTTTATGCTACTGGGGTTGTGTTAAATAAATTACAATTTTACGCACGAAAAAATTCTTTGTCGATCATTCATCATATGGGTGCTGTACAATTCGTATCGATTAATTCGTGAGTTGCAGAGTCTAGTCATTAAGTAAGTTATTTATTATTATTATTCTTTGATAAAATAGAGAAAAGGATTTTCTTTCAGGTAATTTATTGTTTAATTTCCTTTAATTATACATCCAAACTAAATTTTTAATCTTTCTAGTTGCTTACAAATTATCATATAATTATTATGATATCGATGACGATTTAAATTGAAATTAAATACCCATTACTATGGATTTCTTATAATGAGTTAAAAAATATCAGAGAAATTGGGCGAGGTGGATTTGCGATAGTATATCATGCTGAATGGGAAAATAAAGCTAGAAATATTGTTTATTACGTTCACTTAAATTAATTCACAAATCTGGTAATTCTCATAGTGAACTTATTAAAGAGTAAGTTTACTTTTTAATAATTTATATACGTTATATAATTAAAAGTTATTAATTGTTTTGCTAATATTGAAAGTTGAAAGCATATTGCGATATTGGTTATAATAATCCGACATTTTTGGTGTGTTATGGGATATCAAAAAATGATTCAAATGATTTGCTATGAAACACGCTAAAATTGGAACTTAATTGGAATTTTATGTGAAAATAATGCATTCAGAATGGAAAGATAAATTAGCATTACTGCACAGTATTTTTTCTGATATTGAAGCGATTCATTTTCAAGGTCTTGTTCATCGAGATTTGCATAGTGGAAATATTTTGCAAGACAATTTATATAGTGCGCACATCGCAAATTTAGGCCTTTCAGTACAATATTTAAAAGAACAAAAGGAAGGTGAAGTTTGTGGAGTTTTGCCTTACATCGTACAAGAAGTTTTAATTGGAAATCCACATACTACGAAATCTGATATTTATGCATTAGGAATAGTCATGTGGGAAATATTGTACGGAATGATTATATTTTGTGGAAAAGAGCATGATATAAATCTTATGAGAGAAATCTTTAATGGAGAAGCTCCACATTGTTACGTGAAACTTAAGGAACAATGTTGGGATAAAGATCCAGAAAAACGATCATCAGCCGAAGAAATCTGCGAAATTTTCGAAAAATGGCAAAGTGACGAAAAAATATTGAAAGAGTTGAAAGAATCCAAAACGGAACTTGAACATGGTCAGCAAGCAAATATACAAATACATATACTAAAAGCTTGAGCAAGTCATTTCCTTGTATTGGTTCGAATGAAACTAAGCAAGATCAATCTTTATTTATTGTTACATGCTAAATCAGGAAATATGCAAGAGTAATGATTATAGTAAACATTATAATAAAGATATATAAACTACTAATTTCCACTTAAGAATTAATTTATTTTCAAATTTTGCGACGTATGATCCTTTTAAAAAAACTTCTCGGGCGCTTTAACTCCAGTACGGTGTGAACGCGCTCAGGGAGAAAATTGCCTTTCTTGACATCATCGCCCACATCGTACTTGCTTTCTTCATTAAACCGTTAAACCAAATCTGAACCTGCTTCTCCGGTGTATTCGGATTTGTCTTGTTTTTGACCAAATAATTATGGAGTTCGCCAGGGAGGTTTGGTAGTGTTACGGGTCTAATCAGGAGATCGTTCGTCGTTGCTGTTCCGAAGTTTACCTTTTATAAACTTCGGACCGCGAAATGGAGTCTAGAGATACAAAAAGCAAAAAAAATGGAATTATAAGTATCAATTCCCATGGCTTAAAGAATCAGAATCAATACCCATGATGCTAAAATTAGATAAACATATAGTACCATTATCATTATATACTACAACATGTTGTTTTTCCAAGTGAACAGGTAATCGTTCAACATGATGAGATATTTCTTGTAATTTAAATTCAAATAAACGCCAAGTTGCTTCTGAAGCAGAATTCTTTTTTTCGACGGAGCTGGTAAAGCAGCGTCTGTCTTTTGGCCTCTGCTAGTGTTCGACAGGGTATTCGCTTGATACTTCAGGACGTTTCTTGTTTCGAAAATGTCGCCTACTCGTTGAATATCGTCCTAAATTCAAGTGTGAGAATATTCAGATAAATAGGTTAGAGTTTCTAAATATGAACGCATCAACAATGTAATGACTAAAACATTGATTTTAGTTCTAAATAACTTTCTTTAGAGTACAACTAACCTCCTTAGTTCTGCGAAGTTGCTTTATCTTCTTTATGATCTCTGGTTTCTTTGATGAAGCTTCTATTATGATTAATGCTTGATAAAATGAAGTATGAATCTGTTCAAAGGTCATATCCTCCCCATCAAGCATAGCATAAGAACAGTAACTTTCCAAGGACCAGAGACCACAGGGTAGGCCGAAAATTTTCTTTACACTATACATGTTTTTTTTAAATAAATAATTTTGATAAAGAGAAGTGGAATGCCCAATATCGTGTTTTGCCTATTTACATACAGTATTTGTGTAACACTAACCTGCACTACGAATAGGGTCCCTAGTGCGATGCGAAATAAAATGCAAACAAATTATGCGGCTAATGCTTTACGTTCAGAATTATGCGAAACGATCGTTAAATTATGCGATTTTTTTTACTATTAACCACGTGATAAATATACTCAATCTGGATTGGTCAATTTCTTTCAGAATTTTGAATTGCGTCAGATTGAATCAAATGACTATCAATTGACCAGCATTAAATGATCGGCAACAACTGGCCTAAACTAACTGCTAAATTTGTCGTAATTTTACCCCAACACTAATCTAATTTAGGCCGGGTATCATCTGATGCAAGGATCGACAACATATATAAAAAAAATTGCGCTCAAAATTTTTTATATTAAAAATGATCAATCACAGGCACTATTTACTATTATGCGATTTGGGCCAAATTATGCTTCGCATATGCGATGCTAAAAATTGGCTCATTATGCGCATCGCATCGCATCGCATAAAACTAGGGTCCCTAACTACGAATCAGATTTTGTAAACACATACAATATTCAAAACAAACGTCCGTTTTGTCAAAAATCGTTCATTTATCAAAAACAAGCATATGAAACAACCTTTGTCAACTTTACTATATTAAATGTTCCCTCTAACACCTGACCCTGAATCTAACCCTAACATAAACGAACTTTAAAGAATTTTTGTTGTGCCACAAACCTGGCACACTTTCGTATGATTGGCTAATCATTTCTATTTAATAATTATACATTATTTATACAGCTTAAAGTACTCTTTCAAAAAAATAAAACTAAAGACAATAAGTATACTGAAAAAAGTAATTAGAGTTATAGGACTCTGTTATCAAAAATAGTCAAAAATCCTTTATACTGTAAAAATTAACAACCAACTTGCATAACATAATTTAACCATCATAAGGGAGAGCTTAGTACGTGTAGAAGGTCACATGGACTTGACAGTAAATTATGGATCGCATTTACAGTATTATAAAACGGTGTGGATTTATAGAACCCGTGGCAAAACCCATTTCAATAAAGAGATAAAAAGCCAAGACCGATTGGAAAAGACAAAATAGAAATTCAAGGAGTGCTTAAAAATTTGACTACTATGGCCGCTATAAAAAAAACTAAAAATGAAAATGCCATAAAGTAAAAGTATCGCAAACTTAATACAGTACTTTTTTTCGAACGGAAAAATTTAAATAAAAAAGCGGAGTGCCTAAGAGCAAAAAAATGACTAAAGCCAATAAAAGACTATCAAAATGCAAAAAAAATTAATCCGTTTTTTCAAGAAAAATCTAGATGGGTGTCAGAAAAAAAACAAAACTGGTAAATTACAAAAGAAATTACTCACTCAATAATAAACAAAAAGACTAGCCACTTTGGCTACCAAGATGTTTTTTCTGGTTAATGAGAGAAGCAATAGTTAAAGCTGCTGTGTCCTCTTTTTTGCAGGCTTCTCAAACCAAAAAATTGATGAGACTACTATTTTAAATAGAACAGTATTAATAATTTCAGTGCTGAAAAATTTTCGGTTTCATTCCAAATATTTCCGTTGCCTATTCGGAAACTCCAAACGTGCCCTCAAAAAATCAAAGAAAGAATAAACATGAGGAAAATATAAATTAGTTAATTCCAAAAAAGTTTTTTCAGATAATAACGATAGAGTTTGAGAAATATTGATTTTACAATAATTTTATTCATAATGATATTGCAAAGCAATAAGGTTTCATCAACTTTTAGCGTAGTTTTAGGGTCTAATGTTCCCAACTTGTCCCCTAGTCTTTTTTTATCAATGGATTTCACTTGGTCGCATATGATTTTTCCAGTAGTAATTAGCAATTCAATTGGATAATAAACTTTTAACTTGAGTAGAAAATAGCAAAACAATTATGCGTTTTCTGACTTCATTCTGCCAATCATTTCTCAAGACAAGGTTTGCGAATTTCAGTGCTGACACTTTTCTTATCAAATTTAACTCAATAAATTTCTCCTCGTTTGACTTTTTTTACTGGCTCACTCATTAGGCTTCATCTTCAGCTTGAATTCTATCTCATTCACAATTTCTTTTGGCGTTCTTCATCTGCCCTTTAATTTAGAGCAAATACAACGAGCGTGCGTTGTCCTCAACCAAGGGAGAGAACACATATTTATATGAATTCTAATTTCTTATAACATTAACGCAAAAAATATAACGTCTACGCCAAGATGTTTACGTGAAGATTATGGTGTCTCTGTTGTACATCAAGTTAAAATATGCGTCAAATCAAAATAATTATAATACCGCCTACCTAATGAAACTCAGTATAGAAATTGCATTTCTGAAATCTGTGACAGGTTAGTCAATTACCTGCCTGCTCTATCACGGCAGCATAAAAATTGACCCCGATTGCATATGACCTATCAAATTATGCAAATTATTACTAATCAAAAAAGGAAATTGTTTAAATATTTCTTTTTCAAAGCGATAATGATAATAAAATTTTAACATTATAGTCAATATAATTAAAACATATAGTCGACCTTAATTTTTTCTTTTACTGTAACCTAATCCGCTGAATAAAGAACAGATTCAAAAGGATGAATGTTGAAAATGAATATTTAGTACCTAGTACACAACAAGGCACAGGTATTTTTTATATCGTAAATAGTGAAATCGGTACATGTTCTTGTTTTGTTGGTATAAAATTTAAACATCAAGGAGCCGTCTCAATAAAATTTCATATTTCAATGTTTAACTTTATTTCATCATTAACGCCAAATGACCATGCAAATTATACTTATATTGCACTTGGTTATGTTGCTCATGATAATTCGTTCTATGCCTCGTTTCATGCACAACAAGCCTCACAACAAGAAAATTTACACCACAGTGAACCGATATTTTCTAGTACTCTGAATATTAATAACAAAACAAGTGGTACTTCAGATATTGAGTGGAAAGAACCAAATGAAAATCGTGAAGATATCAATATTTTACTATTTGTTACATTTTTAGAAGAGGTTAAATTAGATTATCAAAATGCTGGCGAACCATTACATGCTGCATTGGATAAGTTCAAAGAACGTTATAATGTCGCAAAATCAAAATCAATTTCTTGGTTATCTTCCTATTTATATGATTTAAATCATAATATATCCGATGGCTTGTGTTAAGAGTGGTACGCGAATTAAAGTTTAGGTAGAATCAGTTAAAAGACGTAAAGTAGAAAATGGTAGTAGAAAGCAAAGATTCTCTGCTTCTGCAAACAAAGAAAAAGAAAATACGGATCCTCAAACTATTCCAGCACGAAAAAAGAAAAAATAGGTAAAAAGGTTCATAGGTTAAATGTAAATATATCAAATAATTGACCAAACTAAAGTATAAATGTAATAGTTAAAATAAATTTGGGTCAAATAATTTGCTAAAACTGTACAAAAAGGCATTGTAAAGAAAGCCCAATGTTATACAGTAGCAGATATTAGTAGAAATTCAAATATTTTAGTATTAGATATATATAGTAGTAATGATATTGGAATTAATAATGTATACATATTGATATTTAAAATTTTCTGCTAGCAAAAAAAAAATTTCGGTATAGTCAAATTGACTAACGGTCCTAGATAGTATGTTATATTATCGGCTAACCTGTCACAGATTTTAGAAATGCATAATCACTAGCTCGAGAAACAAAAGTTCAGTGATTATAAAAAGTTGTGACTATATAAAGATCAAATTTTATATAGTTTATAATAGTTAGAGCTTAAAAATAGTGTGTGTATATCAAGATTGTGACCATATCAAGAGTGACTATAATAAGGTTTGACTGTATTTAATTTTATATTATAAGAAAAAAGTTTAAGTTGCTAA
Source organism: Gigaspora rosea (assembly GCA_003550325.1). NCBI lineage: Eukaryota > Fungi > Glomeromycota > Glomeromycetes > Diversisporales > Gigasporaceae > Gigaspora > Gigaspora rosea. The sequence continues at coordinate 26,812 of QKWP01001951.1, forward strand.
TAAGCTAAAAATAAATTTTAAAAAATTTTTTAACCAAAAAAATTATTTACTTATTCTTGGCAAACTCTATAAATATTTAGCTCTAGCTCTCTGTTTTAATAAAATATTGTAGTTTATAAAAAGGATTACAACTTTTATTATTGCAACTTTTGTGATTTACTTGCAAAAATTAGGACTTGTATTAGAAGTAAAAAATGTTTTTATAGATAGGAATATATAATATTTAAGAAAATCTAAAGAAAAATTTTATAGTAAAAATTTTAAAATAAAAACTTTAAACTTTTATTGCATTAAAGTTTAATAATAATTTTAAAAAATTTTCATAATAAAGTTTATAAAATATATTTTAAAGAAATATTTTATAAATAAAGTATACCTTATATTCTTAATTTTTTTTTTTAATTATTCAAAGTGCCCACTTTGGGGATTTTGACTTTTATTCAAGATATAATAAACCTCAGTGTCCTACATAGAGGACATCTAACATTTTTACATTGATGAGAGTACAACTAGCCACATCTGCAACTTTTGGTTGCCTATTTAAGTAGCCACCTGAAGGTCCTATATACCTGCTAGCATTGCCTATTTATCTTAATAAATTTTATTTTATTTAAAAAATTGAATATTTCTAAAAAAATTTAGGCAAATTTGTCTAGATTACAGTTTAAGGAATAAGTTTTTTATAAACTTCATCTTCGAGTTCTTTAGGTTCTATAATATTTTGGATTCAATTAGGGTAAATAATTGTTTTTAGATTAGATTTTATAAAATATTTGGTTAGAAAAATTTTATAAAGTATTCTGTAAAAAAAAAATTCAATAAGAAATAAAATTCTTAATTAAATTATATTATAAATAAAATTTTTATATTAACAGAAGTACTATAATATTGCATCATTAAATTTTTGGTAAGTAATTTCAACTTTGTGTATAATTGATCTTAGTGGTTAACTAGGTTTGTGGATATCTGAGACCATAAAAGAATAAATTGAGTTTAAAATTTAAAATATCATATTGATATATTAGGTGGGTATTGTAGCGAAGTTAAAAGAATTTTGGTATAACCCTGGATCTATTGGTTCAAATTGAATATTTTTGGTACTATTCGATTTGTCTTGATGAAACAAATCGAATGATACCAAAATCATTCAATTTGGGTCACAGGATCACAAGTTATTTACAATCATATATTATACAAAATTGGAAGAGATATTGTAGTAGATAAGGGTATTGTAGCAAAATTTGCAATAATACATGACTTATTGGTCCAATCTAACTAATTTTTATACTATTTGAATTGTCTCATTAAGATGATTTGAATGGTACAAATATCATCTAATTTTGATCACTGAGTCACAAGATATTGGCATTAGAATAGTGTCTGAATATAATATATTAGTTTTTTTCAAAAAATTTGTTTTAAACATTCAAACACCAATATCTCATGATCTAATGATCGAAATTAAATAGTTTTTGTACCATTCAAATTGTCTTAATGAGATGATTCGAATGGTATAAAAATCGGTTAGTTTGGGCAAATGAGTCACAAGTTATAGCAGATCTGCCACAATACCTATATCTACCACAATACCTATAGCTACTTTACAAATTTATAGTTATTATATATCAGTAAATATTTAAGAATTAAACTCTTTTCAGTTATTGCTGTTAGTTAGTGCTTATAAAAAAATAAAGGTATTACAAGTAGCTTATTAATAACAATTAAATGGGCCATCTAAACTAAAAATAATTTATTATCTTTAATGACTATTGTTAACAGCAATCAATTGTTCTTAGATCTAATTGATTAAAAGTATTAAGTAATTCTGTGGAATAATATAAATATTGTAGTAGGATAAGGTAAATTTTGTGATTATTTGTAGATTAATTTGAAGTGATTTTGTGCAATTTTGTAGTTTGTTGTAGATCAATTTGAAGTGATTTGTGGATTAATTTGAATTTTGTAAAATTTTGTAATAATAAATAAAATATTTTTTATTTGTACTGTAAAAAGTTCTATATAAAAATATAAAAAAAATAACCTATTAGAGTGCTAATATTTATTAGGTAATATTTTAAGGGGTGGGAGTCAAGCCAAATCTTATCTCATATAAAAAATTTTAGCCAATTAAATTTAACTAAATATATTACCTGGGGGTGGGGGATAAGCCTCTATAGTAAATGGATACTAGGTAATAAATGTTAGCACCCTTTTTAGCACAAAATATATTTTCATATTCTTTAACCCGTGTATGAATAGTAAGTATATTAGATTTTTGGCATCTAAGAGAAGACATTCTTGCAAAAATAATTTATTAACTTTGTTTTACAATGCTGATATAAATATTTTTTAATAAAAAATTTAAACAATAGTAATTATCATTAGTTTTTTATTTGTTTTTTTTTGACAATCATACCTTCTCTTTATTATTTAATAGATGTAATTATACTAACTACTTTTACCTATATTTCATGATGTACTATAAATAAAGGATGGCTTACTTGGTTTCCATACGGACCTATGTGCGATCTGCCAAAGTAGAATTAGCCTCCCTGCTTATTATGTTTTACCTCAAAATATACATCATAGTTTACTGGCCTAGAACTCAATTATTAAAACGAATATGTGTTTTATTGTGAAATTATGTGCATACAAACTAGAGTATCCGGGGTACTGCGGTGCATAATTCTGCTCATGCTAAAAATAATTTTTTACATTTTTTTACATTGTTCTTATAAGAAACATGTGATTTAAATCATTTTTAAAATCAAATTACAATGTAAAAAAATATTTTTTAGAGTGAGCAGAATTATGCACCGCAGTACCCTGGACACTCTAATACAAACCAATTTGATCGAATTTTGTGTGATTATCTTGATATTTTGTGAAACACAGCATATCATTTTATTCAAATCAATTTCTATTTATAAAATGTAGCTTCGAAAAAATGTAGTTCGTACAGAAATTTACATCATTATACATTTTCTATAATACTTTGTTATTAAAAAATTACGCCAAACAAGTAGATTTGAGCTTTTGCACTTTTGATACTTCTTAACAAAATTATCAAAAATATGGTTGCAAACGAAAAAAATAATGAGGAATTTTCTGACTTGAAAAAAATCGGTGAAGGAGGATTTGGAATCATATCCAAAGCAATATGGAAAAGACAACATCGTCAGATAAAGATTATTGTCGCTATAAAAACATTAAAAAATGAAAATGATATTGATAAATTTAAACAAGAAGTAAGAACTTATGATATTCGAAACAAGAATATTTTAATATATTGTATTAATAACTAAATATTTATTTCAGCTCAAGATCATAAAAAAAGTTTGCAAAAATCCTAAACGTCGAAACATTATTAAATTTTACAAAACTATAACTATTCATAATAATTCCCTTAATATGGTTTTCCAATTTGCAAATAAGGGTGACTTACGAACTTATTTAGAAAAATCATTTGAAAAACTTACATGGATTCAAAAGTTACAAATGGCACTTGAAATATCAAAAGGTGTTGAATTTTTACATAAAAATAATATTATTCATCGAGATCTTGTAAGTATTAATTTATTGATTTATTTAAAAATAGGCTAAAAATATTACGAAAAAGTATTAATAAATTTATATTTGTTTAGCATACCAAAAATGTCCTGGTTTACGAAGGAATACGTGAAAGAAAAATGTTAATTGCAGATTTTGGACAAGCGAAATTTTTGAATCAAGAAATTCCATATACTGAAGAACCTTATGGAATTCCAACATATACCGATCCTTCATATAAATTTACTAAAAAATCAGATATCTATAGTATCGGAATGATTTTCTGGGAAATATCTAGCGGTAAACCACCATTCCATTCAGTCCAAGACCAAGTACTCCTTATTCTCGATGCTTCTAAAGGAAAGAGAGAAACACCAATTGAAGGAACTCCACCTCATTACACAGAACTATACCAGAATTGTTGGGGTCCCATACCTGAAAAACGCCCGGACATAGAATATATTGTTAATTATTTAAGCTCAATTTATTTTGATTTCCAAATTGGAATTAATATACATGCAACAAGCAAATCATCGCATAATTTAATGCATGATTTAATTGTACATTTTTTTTTTTACAAAAAAAAATTTTCTGCATTAGCCAGCCGATCACATTACATTGGCTGGCTTAGCCGGCTAAGCCGGCTTAGCTGCGGCTGCCTTAGCCGGCTTAAATCACTACAGCCACCCACTACGTTAAATTTTCCTAAGTTATACATAAAAGTTTCACAGACACGTGATGATATGCGCTAAAATTCTATTGGCTAAAAATAAATCGCAGATTGTCATTGCATTTTTCGATTAAAGCAATATTTTATATGAAACCAGTCACCGTAACAATTAAATATTTAATACTGTATAAAATTAAATTGGCATTAATAAATGCATTACTAAAAATCTAACAACTCTAAAATCATATAATCCATACTATTATACAAATTAAAAATAAAATGTGCGAAAAAATTTAAAAATGTAAATTACTTATTCTAAGAGATAATAAGAACTATATAAATAAATTTTAATTGTGAATAATACAATTAGTTAGTGCCAAACAATTTAACTTGATTCTAAATTAATGATCTTAGCTGTTAAACATAATACTGTTACACTCGAATTACCTCTTATACAAATTCGGGTGAACGATGTTGATAATAAGTGAATGCTTCTTGTGAAGGGTTAACTTAATAAGAGGTTTTGTGTGATTTGCTTTTACGAAAGAGGCAAAACGACTAAATGTGTATGAAGATACAGATAGTTGTGTCAGTTTGTAATAAAACACTATAACTATATGTTAACAAGTTAGGAACGTGAAGACCTTCGCAGTAGTCACGTGATCAAGGTCGTTAAATCTCTTAACGATTGTAATTGGGTTTATACGTGTATGAAGACACGAGTATAAGTTTATATTAATCAGTGTATGAAGACACGATTCTTTATTAAATAAATGAGTTATATTCGACAACTATCGATTCATGAAGAAAGAACAGAAATTTATATATATTTTAAATTACATAGTTCGTGCTCAATTTTATATTATAAATCTATGATATCAATTAAATATTCAATATCCAAGAAATATTAGATTAGTAATATTTTTGTGATCTACGTGATCTATCAGCTATGTGATTTACGTGATTTCTTGCTCATAATCATATCTGATAAGGCAGGTAAAAGATAACAATAGGATTAATCATTAATTCATAATACTGTAAGAACTTATTATTAAGCAACGCGAAAAATAACTTACGCAGCATTTTCCCATTTGCCTAGGGTTGGGGGCACAGTAAAAATTTTGGGCATGCCCCTAGGGGGCATGCCTCGGGCTGAGGCATGCCCTCTCTTATTGTGCCCTGGGCATGCCCTCTCTTATTGTGCCCTGGGCATGCCCTCATATATAAATCATATGACATGTAGCATAACAAGCTTTAATTCTGATTGGTCAATTACTAAATTATTATCACATATTGTTTTATATATATTATTTGATTTTAAATGAATAAATTCTAAAACCGCTTTTATTCTACCTATAGTAAAAATAATTTAGAAAATAGAGAAATAAATTAAAAGTTAGCAATGAAATACACTTTTTGTCTTATAGATTAAACATTTCATATAATTATAGATTATTTAACAAAGTTTTAAAAGCTACAATATATTAGATATAGAGTATATATAGGATTTATATAATTATATTCTATGTTCTATACCTTTTATACTCTATATGCATATATTACTTTATTGATAGTTAACAAGTTTTTAATTCATTTATGTTATTCATTATTTATTTTGTTATTAAATATGTATTGATTGATAAATAAATTCAAGTTTTTTTTAAATCAGATACACAATGATAATAGTTATCAGAATAAATAAAATTTGTTTTGAATTTATTTCTATTAGCCAACCAGATTCTGTATCACCAAATGATTCACAAAAATTGGCCAATCAATGCATACCAATTCACATGATTTAGATTTATAATCACATGATAGGGCATGCCTTTTGGCTCAAAGGCATGCCCCCAGGCATGCCCAGAGGGGCATGCCCCTAAGGCATGCCCTGAGACACCGTGCCCCCAACCCTACATTTGCCACAACTTTCTGAATTTTGTCAACTTGTTTACAAATTTTGGATAATAGCTGGGTGTTTGGATAACAGAATAATTATATCCTTGTTCCATTTTATCATTATAAACTAGAATAATGTGCATTTTTTAACATCGAGTTTCTATACAAAGCTGCTATATTGAAAAAATTTGTCACGTATTAAAATGGAGAAGTGATGACTTTTTTCGATTTTGCAGCAGAGAACGTCCTTTTATAAATCAAATATAATGGTACATAAAGAGTGCGTACGTACAAGCCATCTTTTACGTAATTTTTTATACACATTTTGCAGTTTTTATTTACAAGCTCCCAATTAGTGACTTAAGTGTAATTATGTCATTAATCACAACACAAATGTACTTTAAAACAGTAATTTTTTTAGTTGTTTCGAATGTCAATTAGAAGAGTGACACGTAGCTTCAACAATGATCACTAGCGTTGCACGGCTGCGTTTTGTAAAATGAAGCTCATGGATCGGGTTCCTAAGGTTTGTACATATTCATCTCTTACGTCATCCTGCTATAGTATGTAACTTCAATACTCCTGTTTTCATAAATTCTGAGACAGTTGAAAATTATCGATGATCGATTCGATAAGTTTTGATGTTGGCCGACTTCAGTAACTTATTGATTCAGACTCAGTAAATTATCATCGCAAAACTTATGAAAACAGTCATAAAATATAGTAAATCAAAAGTAAGAAGCGAAGCTGAGGATTCATACTTCTTGCGCTTGATGACCACAACTAAAATAAAATATTAAAAACATAGTTTTGGCATTTTCCAGATACAATGCCCCTGAAAAATTTTTCAGGGAATGGCTGTGGATTATATTTTTGGAGAAATTTTTGGTTTACAGTATAACTCTAGCTTTTTCAATAATAAAGAATTTGAATATAACTTATACATAGTCATATATTCCATGATATTGTAACGGTTGATTGGGAGAGCGAATAAAACAAGATAGACAATAGTGCCAATTTAAACTCCAACCGTGTACGAAGAAAAGAAGAATTCGAGTCTTAATAAGCCAATACGAAGTTACAAGTCAATTCAGTCTGTCGAATTGAGTCTCGCAAGGTTTATTAAAGTCAAAGTCGAATTCAAAAGATAATTTCTATTTTATTATATGTTATTTATTTTGAAAGTGGACGTGGAACTTATTTCAACTTTATTAAAATTCGAAGGCCTTATACACATTTTATTTCTTCAGAGCTATTTTGAATCTAATTCAAACGTACACGCTTTTTTCTACGCGTATACGCTGTAACTGGAACGTACACGCTCATGGCGCAAGGTTTATAGGTTTGTGTAATCGCACATACGCGATATTTTGGGTGAATACGCGCTTGCAGGTGTTAAGCCACCAAACCACCATCAATTGTCTTATTTTATATATGATTAAAAAAAAAGTATTTACAACTACTGAATTAAAATTAAAATAAAGTAAAAATAAAATAAAATGGGCAGGGAATATACCATAAGAGACTTTAATAAAAATCATTCGCTACAATATTTTTGTGTTAGATATAATACTAACTTTTAATCCTCATAATAAATATTGTATTAGAATAGACTAAGAGTTTTTAGCCAATTAAAGGTTTATATTTGATTTCCTGATCACAATAATTTAAAAAATAATATTGATTTTTTTTTTAAAAAAAAATCAAAATTATCAAATTATTTTGTTGATTTAACTAAAAAAACAAATTCATCACTAATATATAATTTATTCAACTTAAAAAAAAAAAAATTTAATGATCTTTATATCTAAATACCTTTGCTTGCAATTCTCGATATATTTATACTTTTGCTAGTATAATTTGACTCCGGGTGTATTTGTGGTTTAATTACCAATGTTTTAATTATTTTATCAGCAGCCAAATATTTGTTTTTTATACAAAGTTTATCCTGGTTATTATAACCCTTAATATATTTATATTGATGAAAAAGGTTTAAAACAACATCATTAGCAGTGGGTCGTTTCTGAGGGTCTTGATCCATACAACTTTTAGCCAATTCAACATAACAATCAGGTGTTCCAGGAGCAAATTCTGGCCGTAACCCTTTGCAAATCATAGTTGCAAGTTTGACATCAAAAGGATAACCATCAAAGGGTCTTTGCCCAGTTGACATTTCTGTCATAATAATGCCCAGTCCATAAATATCAGCTGCCGATGTATAACCTTTACCTAATAAAACTTCAGGTGCAACATAGGGCATCACTCCAAAAATTTCATTTGTTGAAATACATTCAATTTTTTTAGATAATCCAAGGTCTGAAATATAAGATGTTGAATGATCTTGTAAAATATTTCCACTATGAAAATCACAATGAGTATATCCTGCTTTATGAATTTTTGCTAAATCACTAGATATTTCCATAAGTTGTAATAATTTATCTTTCCATGTAAGCTTTGTAAAATATTTTTTTAAATATTTACAAAGATTTCCATGGTTAGCAAATTGAAATACCATTAAGTATTCTCCAGCTTTAATGTCAAGGTGTTCATTATTGTTTAAATTTCTAGTTAGACCATATATCTCTAAATTACTGCCCTCTAATCTGCACTCCATATGGTTTTTAAACTTATTAAATGAAATTTATATTAATTTTTTTTATTTATTTTATATAACACTTAAGTATATGATGAAACTTATGATGAACTTACTTCTTTTAAAAAAAAATCAGGAGAATTTTCCCGAAAATTCCTAGAATTAGACAAAGTTTTGAGAGCAACTTTGGTTGATTTGCTGCGACAGTTTACATATTTTCCATGTTCATATTTAGTAGTTCGTATACCATCTAACCAGGTTGCTGAAAAAACTGTGCCAAAACCTCCAACACCAATTTTTTTAACTTTTTCCAGTCTATCAAATGGAATCCATTCAATCACTTCGGAGTGCATTGTAGCTTTACATTGAAAATCTTTAATACACTTATCAATCCTACTATCTCCACTTGAACATCCTTGTTGATCATTTTTTTCGGGATCACACGTCTGGCACCAGGCATAAAAAGTGTTGGGTTGTTTACAATTTTCACAATTTCCAAAATCGGAGGAGGATCTTTGTGAATTTATTTTTTTTGTGTTATATTTATTTAAATTTTCATAAAATAAATAAATCATATGCTAAAAGAAATACTTGCCGCCTAGTTTAAAATAAGAAAAAAAAAAACAGAGAAGTAATATTTAATAGAGAATTCTATTGACGATAAAAATGTATAATTCTTTTATGAATAAACTATATACTTACTCCCTAGTAATTTAACACGTAAGTGAAAGAACAGAAATCTTTAATCGAGAATTCTATTGACGATAAAACATGTACAGTACATTATTTTATACATACTCCCTGGTAATTTTAATATGTAAGTGAAAGATAAGTATTAGAGAATTCTATTGATGATAAAATGTGTTCATTATTCTATGAATGAACCATATACTTACTCCCTGGTAATTTAACATGTAAATGAAAGAACAGAGAAGTAATATTTAATAGAGAACTCTATTGAAAATAAAATGTGTAAATTATTTTATGAATAAACTATATACTTACTCCCTGGTAAGTTAACACGTAAATGAAAGAACAAAGGATAATATTTAATAGAGAATTTTATTGAAAAATAAAATGTGTACATGATTTTATGAGCAAATTATATACTTACAAACTGGTAATTTAACACATGAGTGAAAGAGCAGAGAAATAATATTTAATAGAGAACTCTATTAAAAATAAATGTGTGCATTATTTTATGAATAAACTATATACTTACAAACTGTTAATTTAACATGCAAGTGAAAAAACAGAGTAAAACTCAATAAAGAATTCTAATGATGGATAAAATGTGTACATTATTTTACAAATAATTTATATTACCGTCTAATAATTTAACATGTAAATGACAGAGCAGATAAGTAATATTTAATATAGAGTTCTATTGATAGTAAAATGTGTATAATAGTTCATGAATAAAATATAATTACCGTCTAGTATTTTAACATGTAAGTGAAAGAGAAGTAAGATTTAATAAAGAATTCTATTGACAATAAAATGTGTATATTATTTTATGAATAAACTATATACTTACAAACTGTAATTTAGCATGTAATGAAAGAACAGAGAAGTAATTTAATAGAATATTCTATTGACAATATATACGTTGTTTATATCTATACTTACATCCTGGTAGTTTAACACGTAAATGAAAGAAAGATAAAGAATATTTAATAGAGAGAATCTAATGAGATAAAATGTGTATAATAGTTTATGGATAAAATATAATTACCGTCTAATATTTAATACATAAGTGAAAAAACAGATAATGTTTAATAGAGAATTCTATTGACGATAAAATGTATACATCATTTTATGAATAAACTATATACTTACGAACTGGTAATTTAAAATATAAGTGAAAGAACAAAAAAATAATATTTCATAAAGATCTTTATTGATACATCGTTTATGACTAAACTATATACTTACAAACTAGTGATTTAACACGTAAGTGAAAGAATCAAATATTAGAGAATTATGTGTACATTATTTTATGAATAAACAATATACTTACGAACTGGTAATTTAAAATGTAAGTGAAAGAACGGAGAAGTAATATTTAATAGAAATTTCTATTGATAATAAAATGTGAGAGTATTATTTTATGAAAACTTACATTCTGGTAATTTTAGCATATAAGTGAAAGAACAAAGAATAAGATTTATATTGATGATATTATTTTATGAATAAACTATATACTTACGCCCTGGTAATTTATCATATAAGTGAAAGAACAGAGAACCTTTAATAGAGAATTCTATTTATGACAAAATGTGGCCATTATTTTATGAATACTTACACCTTGCTAATTTAACACGTAGGTGAAAGAATAGAGAAGTAATATTTAATAAAGTTTATATTGACGATAAAATGTGTATATTATTTTATGAATAAACTATATACTTACAAACTGATAATTTAGCAAATAAGTGAAAGAACAGAGAAATAATATTTAATAGAGATTTCTATTGATAATAAAATGTGTACATTATTTTATGAATAACTCTATACTTACGCACTGGTATTTTAATATGTAAGTGAAAGAATAGAGAATAATACTTAATAGAAATTTCTATTGACGATAAAATGTGAACGTTATTTTATGAATACTTACGTCCTAGTAATTAACACGTACCAGTAAGTAAAAGAACAGAGAAGTATATTTAATAGAAATTCTACTGACGATAATATTACATTATTTTATTAATAAACCATATACTTACTCGCTGCTAATTTAATATACAAGTGAGAGAGCAAAGAAGTAATATTTGATAGAGAATTCTATTGATAATAAAACGTGTACATTATATTTTTGTAATAAATTATATACTTACGACCTGGTAATTTAACACATAAGTGAAAGAGCAAGGAATATTTAACAGAGAATTCTATTGATGACAAAATGTATACACTATTTATGAATGAACTATATACTTACAAACTGATAATTTAACACGTAAATGAAAGAACAGGGTAATATTTAATAGAAATTTCTATTGACAATAAAATGTGGCATTATTTTATGAATAAACTACATACTTTCTAGTGGTTTAACATATGAGTGAAAGAACAAAGTAAATATGAATAAAGAATTCTATTGATGACAAAATATGCGTTTTGTTTTATGAATAAACTATAATTACCGTCTAGTAATTAAACATAAATGAAAGAACAGAGAATTAATATTTAATAGAAATTTCTATTGGCAATAAAATGTAGGCATTATTTTATGAATAAACTATGTACTTACTCCCTGGTAATTTAACACGTAAGTAAAAGAACAAAGAAGTAATATTTAATAGAGAATTCTATTGATGACAAAATGTATATATTATGAATAAACTATATACTTACTCCCTGGTAATTTAAAACGTAGGTGAAAAGCAAAGGAGTAATATTTAATAGAGAATTCTTAAAATGCGTACATTATTTTATAGGGTTTGGATCAAAATCCTGACAGGTCATAAAAAATCCCGACAATCAAAAAAAGTTTTCCTTGAGCAATTTTTCTATAATTTATGCACTCACTAACCCTAACCTAACTTAAATGAACTAATAATTTTTTGTTTACGGGATTGTCGGGATTTTTTTGTCAGGATTCTGTTTGTCATTTTGGTCTGCATAAACTATAATTACCATCTAGTAATTTAATGCATAAATGAAAGAACAGAGAAATAATACTTGTTAGAGATTTTTTATTGATAATAAAATGTATATATTATGAATAAACTATGTATACTTACAAACTAGAAATTTAACAGTAAGTAAAAGAACAAAGAAGTAATATTTAATAGAGAACTCTATTGATAATACTATGTGTAAATTATATTATGAATAAACTATAACTACCGTCTAGTAATTTAACAGTAAATAAAGAAAGAAGTAATATTTAGTAGAAAATCTATTGATAATGAAACTTATATATTGCTTTATGAATAAATTATATTCTTACGAGCTGGTAATTCAACATGTAAGTGAAAAATCGAAGAAATGTTTAAGAGATTTCCAGATAAAATAACTGTAATTACCGTCTAGTAATTTAACACGTATGTGAAAGAATAATAAATATTATTTAATATAGAATTCCATTGGCAATACAATGTGTCATTTTTTATGAATAAACTATATACTTACGCCCTGGTAATTTAATACATAAGTGAAAAGCAAAAAAATAAATTTAAGAGAATTCTATTGTCAATAAAATATGTACATTATTTTATATACTTACCATCTGGTAATTTAACACGTAAGTAAAATAACAGAGAAGTAATATCGAATAGAAATTTCTAAAATATCTACATTATTTTTTGAATAAACTATATACTTACTCTCTGGTAATTTAATACGTAAGTGAAAGAACAGAGAAGTAAGATTTAAAAGATTTCTATGATGATAAAATGTGTGCATTATTTTATGATATGAATAAATTGTAATTACCGCCTAGTAATTTAAACGTAAATGAAAGAACAGAGAAATAATATTTAATAGAGATTCGGTTGACGATAAAATTGTTCTATTAATATACTCACCGCCTGGTAATTTAATACATAAAGTGAAGGAATAGAAATGTAATATTTAATTGAGAATTCTAATGACGATAATATTACATTATTTTATGAATAACTATATACTTACAAACTGGTAATTTAACACGTAAGTGAAATAACAGAAAAAGTAAGAGATTCTATTAACGAAAAATGTTTAAATTATTTAGAATAAACCATATACTTACCACCTATCAATTAACAAGTAAGTGAACGAAAAGAGAGGTTATATTTAATAGAGATTCCATTGGTAATAGAAAGTTACATTATTTCATGAATAACGATAAATGATATACTATACTGACTGATTTCTAATCACATCATGGACTTTTAGCGCCCATGCATTATTTTTGTCGATTTTTAATAAATTATTCACGTCATCGCATGATTCATCATATTTATTTAACATAAAATAAGTTTCAGCACGATATCTTAATGCAAATGTATCATTATTCGATTCAATTCCTAGCAACCTTGTTAAATCTTCAAGCGCTTTTTCATATCTGCCAATAACAAAATAGATTTTTACACGATATTTTAATGCAATTTTATCATTTGACTTAATTTTCAATGAATTTGCCAAATCTTCAAGCATATCTATATGTCGATGATCATATTGATTAAGAGGATTAACCCATTGCTTCCTCATTAATTCGTCATCAATATCATTATCGGTCATTGCTAATTATAAACATTGCATTAGCATAAAAACCACATTAAAAAATGCTAATGATAGATAAACTACATACCTGCATATATGAACTTTTTTTGCCCAAAGTTTGTCTTTATAGACCCGCCTTTTAGTCCAATGCAAGGAAACAGATTGCCATTTAAATCTCGTAATGTAATTCCTTAAAAGACATTGTAAGACATCAATTTTTATCGTTTAAGACATATAAAATTTAGTATCAAATAATACTTACCTAGATTCACACCATTTTTGGTATAGAATACTGTCTTATTAATAAAGTTTAAACAACATCCGATAGTGTCTCCAGTTGTAAATGTAGGCCCGTACGGCTTGTTTATTATCGAGCAATTAAAAAATTCCCCATCATCGCTATGATATCCCCACGAGCCAGATTCAAATCCTATGAATATTTAACCAATAATAAGAATATTGAATAAATATGTTTGATAATAAAAGTATGCAATTACCGGGCATATTATTTAATTTAATGAGATTTGAGCAAAATCCAATTGCTATAATTCTTTCAAAAAAAAAAAAAATTTTTAAAAAAATTATAAGGGAGCTAATTTTATTTACAAAGGAAAAAGTTGTGAGAAATTTGCGTCTTACCCTTCCTCTATAATGTCAATTTCAAAGTAAAATAATTTACATTCTGACGGAATTGGATTATTCGCACGAATTACAGCATCTCTTATATCATCACCACACCCTTTTTTGTTTAAAAAAAAAACGACAAAATCTTAGCAAGTTGATAAGTTACGTATCATTAATATTCCAAATATTCCATTTTATATATGTAAAAAATATTTTTTTTATACATGTGGAGATAACAAAACATAAAGTTATACTTTTCTCACCTATATAATTTACTTTAAGTCCATTTGCATCCACATTTAAAAGAGTGGATTTATCATTAATATCCCATGCGGTTGGCAAAGCCATAAAGTATATTTATTCACTTGTAAATCTACGAATATAAATGTAAATATCCATTATTACTACAATATATGAATTAACAATGTTTTCCCTTGAAATACATAAGTATACTAAAATGTTTTTAGTTTGCTATAATATTAATTCAGCTCTTTTCTGTGAAAATTTCTTCAATAATTATAAGTTCCATATTTTTATTAACTTGATAGCAAGATTAACCATTCTTCAGTATGATAATGTTAGCGATTGTGTTGATGAACTAAATCCTTAACTTAGAGATATGACTATTCATTTAAACCAACCTGTCAATAGAATAAAGGAATTGTTTGAATCTTTCGCTTCTTCGTAATCTAAAATTATCGATATCGATATATTGACATTATATTGCATTTTTATGTAGATGGTTACTTGACGGTCATTTCCACTTAAAGCCATTAACCGACATCACGCAAGTGATAATTTACTAATAATATTATCACTGACAAATATCATAGCTTTTTTGGTCCTAATATGGCACTGATTAAATGGTTCGAATCGAATCATTTCCAGCAATCAGTAAAATTATGAGTTTTAAGATTTTAATATTTTACCGATAGCTCTATCAGTTCCGATATGAACAAGCATATGGCATTATATAATAATGATTTTCATTCTTAGAACTCGTGAAATACTATCAAAGATTACATTTGCTGAATTCTTTTTAATAATTTCTTTAAAGTAATATCATAGAACCTTTTTTCGTTTTTCTTAGAATTAATTAAATTTTTGTAATCAATTCCATATTAAAATATAAAAAACGGCTCTATTACTTTAAAGAGATTACTGAATGGAATTTAGTACAGTAGTAAATCTAAAATGTATGGCGAATGATTTTCGTACATTAGATTCATGTATGGTACATCAATTTTCATTGACCAAAAATATTTGATGTACGTACTTAAGTACGTGATCATACGCGATGTACAAAAAGTATTCGCATTCTGTTATTAATGATCTGCAAAAAATCATTATAACGCACACTAATTAACACATTAGCACACTAATTTAACACTGAAAAAAGCTCGATTTTTGCCCTATTTGGCGAAAAAATGGCTAAAAAAGGGGGGACGTCTAAAAGCGGAGCAGATTTCTTATAATATATATTTTAGAGAATTAACTTTAGGGCTAGGGACATCATAGATTAAAGTTAGGTAGGTTTAGGTAGTTATATATAAGCAAAATTGCCTTCCCGACATTTTTAATTAATCCATCAAGGTAGGTTTAGACTACTATTTTTTGTATTTTTCAGGATTTTCGCTTTCTGTTAGAGATAGTAGTTGAATCCGGATATATATTTATTATCCGGATTACTCCGGATTTTAAATAAATTCGGATTTGAATATCTGTTAGAAGGTCAAAGGTAGTACGTCGCCCTTACGACACCCTTACGTCACTAACGTTATATCTGATATAAAATTTAGGTAGTGACGTAAATACGTTATGCTTTATGTTGATTAATATTCTAATGTCTGCAGCTTTGCTTTATCTCGGGTCAATATCTATGACCCGGTTAACACATCTTACACGGGTCACCCGGATATATGTTCATATCCGGATATACGGATAATCCGGATTCTAACTCTAACCCTAACTTTAATTAA
Organism: Gigaspora rosea; assembly: GCA_003550325.1. Lineage (NCBI taxonomy): Eukaryota > Fungi > Glomeromycota > Glomeromycetes > Diversisporales > Gigasporaceae > Gigaspora > Gigaspora rosea. Next base: position 43,334 of record QKWP01001951.1, read on the forward strand.
AAATCAAAAAAACACATGACTGGACACGGCTTTAGACGTCTCCTCAATTGGGGAATGTTAAACATTTGTCCCTGCGGTTTCAATTCGGACACCCGTTTGCGGAACGCTATTATTCAAAACTTCAGATGCAATATAAGGTAAAATTCCATAAATCCTGCAAAGTTTGATTTTAATGTAATATTAGCATTATTGAAAGTTCTAAATCTATATTGTATGCGCCTTTTAAACTATCTAGTAGTATATTTCTACTACCGATATATCGTATAAACCCCGATGAATAAGGTCATGAGAATGAGTTTCTGAAGATCTAATTCATTGTAGCAGATTTAATTTATCTTTCTAGCCCATTTATGTTATAGTAAGTAGATTATATCCAATGTTGGGTTGTTTTTTTAAAAAAAGGGTGAGGGTTCACCCGGATGATGAATAAATTATTTCTAATATGTTTATACAATCAAGCCTCCACATATGCATCTAGGGCTTAAGCCCACTCACCCGCCAACCCGGGAACCGATATTTACTATGGTTATCCGGAATAATTATGCTTACCCGGTTGACCCGTAAAATTTTTATCCTAATTTAGAAATAATATAAATCGGATTTGATACATGCAAGAGATAAAATTAAAACTAGAGAATCTTAGTTTATTTTTCCGATTTATAATTCTACATAGTAAAAACGCTATTTAAAAAATCCTACTTATTTTTAAAATGCGTCACTTGTTTTTAATTTTGAAACCCCTCAATGCATTTATATTTGCTTGTCTCAAATAACTATAATACTGTTAAAGCTGCTGCCTGAATACATTTCGAAATAAAATTTTTATTAGAAGCAAAGCTTTATTTATACTTCTGGTTACATTTCAATTCGCCACTATAACACCATTTATATGCTATATCCGATTTTATGCTAGAATTTTAGAATTTCAATGTTTGTTACAACATTAACATTGGGGTTTCAAAATTAACAAGTAAATAGCACATTTTCGAAAATAAGTAGGATTTTTTAAATAGCGTTTTTACTATATTTTGAAATCCCTATTATCATAATTTTTATCTCATTTTATATAGATCGTTTCTGCTAATCGATCGCATTATTTTTACATTGGGTTTCAAAATTAAAATCAGGATATTTTATTTTATTTTCATTTTCTATTTATTTTCGAAATGAGTCATTTATTTGTTAATTTTGAAAACCCCATTAGTGAATTTCCATCGTCGATTTCTTGAAAATATCGTTCTCTTACTTCATAGCTACATGGTAATTGAGTTGCCTTAACTTTTTCGCCCAGATTTTTAAACTTTAAGTAAATGTATTGATCAAAATTTGTATTTAAGCTTTTACTTCTAATAAAAATCGTATAAAAAGGTTTTCTGGTTTCAATGGTGGAAGAATTATTGAAATATGGTAGTAGATCGCGAAGTATTAGCAGTTTTCTTTTCATAACTATTATTATCAAAAATTTTGCATTCCACCATTATATAAAAGTAATAGCGATAGTAATTCTCTGCCGATTTCTACTATAAGTTTTAACCCTTTAATTGTGATTTACCCTTAAATATAAATATTTGTATTCTAAAACTTCTTGTTATAAATATATAAATTTTGTTCTTAAACATGATTGCATCATGATGCTAACCCGACTTGTATATTTATAACATCATGCATATCTTCACGTGTTTATCTGTTATATTTTAACCGGGTTAACCGGGTCAACCGGGTCAACCGAATTATTTTGGCAACTCGATTTGGTGGGCTTAACCCTTATATGCATCCCCTTGGGACCGACCATAAGCTAGGATGGCATGTCACTATGTCCAATTTGGTTCAATTTTTTTTGGACATATGTCCAATTGAAAAGGACATATGTCCAAAAAAAATTGAAACCAATTGGACATAGTGACGTGCCATCCCTGACCATAAGTGTGCATTTGTGAGAGCAATTTTATAAGTATCATTATTAGTTGGAACTGAGGTATAAGATGCAATTATAGAGGGTGTGCATTTATAGAGTGTGCATATATAGAGGTTTGACTGTAATATGTTTATAATATGTTTATAATATAAAATAAGTTTCTTACAAGAAAGTTAACAGAACTTACTATGACTTATTATTATATGTTAGATATATGCTGTTTAGATTTTTGAAAAATCAAAGTTTCTGTAATTGATTAGCAAGCACCTTGGCGTAACATACTCTAGATCTAATATCAAGATTAAACACCAAATTTTAGCTTTATTGCTATATCTTTTTTCCTAACTCTATTCTAATCCTAAAGCAGACTGTTGTTTTTCGATTTCAATTACGCCTGATCTATGATTTGACTGTGTTGTTGCATCACATGCATTTCGAGCATAACTCATGTCAGCAGATTTTTGATAATGAATGAATGCCTTATTTTCATCCTTTTCAACATCAATTCCATTTTGATAACAATTAATAACCATATATATGTTCCCATATCTGCTAATTTTTGACAATAATTGAATACGTTACGTTCATCCTTTTCAACTCTAATTCCTTTATCACAACAATATCCAACATTACATGTTTCCACTAGCGTTTCCTTTGACAATAAAGGAATGCTTATATTCGTCCATTTCAACTCCAATTCCAATGTGATGACAACACCAATCATCTTTGTTCCATAAAATCTCTATATCAGCAGATTTCTGATAATAAATGCTTACATTACAACAACGTATCCCATCTCTGCAGATTTTTGATTGTTGATAAAATACTTGTATCAATTTGTCAACTCCGACTCCATAATAATAACATTGCCCATCTTTAAATATTCTCTTGACATTATTCATATTAGCAAATTTTTATAATAAATGAATGCTTTGTATTCATTTTCAATCCATATCTCATGTTCATGGTTGTGTCCGAGATCATAAGGTCTAAAACCGAATCATTATGATTCATCATACTTTAAATGAAATCTGATTTAACCGGTTTAAATCAATAAAAGAAAGTGTACATATTTTAGAGGGTTCTGGTAAAATTTGCTGACAATCTACATCTAGCCAACACTTAGCTATAAATCAGGCTAATCGGGCCAACTTTGTCAACGAAATAATTATCGGTAAAAACAGTTATCGACGAAATCGGCACATTTTAATTAAAAAAAAATTTTTTTTATTTAATTAAAAAAATTTTTTTTTTTATTTAATTAAAAAAAATTTTTTTTTATTTAATTAAAAAAATTTTTTTTTTTATTTAATTAAAAAAAAATTTTTTTTATTTAATTAAAAAAAGAAAAGCCATGCATCAGTGTCTCGGATCACTAGCTCGTGATATGAATACCAATTGTGTGGCCTTATAAAAAATTCAGATTTTTAAAACTTGAAATAATATAATTTAATCAATACTAATAAGGCCATACCAATTTGATTTTCTGTTTAACATAACCCCCCTCTCTTTTTAAAATTTAATATAGCATAAAATAATACACATTACACGTAATTACAATAACCAATAAAAATCCGGTAGTTTAATCATGTGATATTTATAAATAAATATAAGAAAAAAATAATATAACTAAAATAGCGTAATTAAATTTTATTTAAAACTAGTAATTCTAAACATAATTAAGAACTTTAAGCAAATATATACTAAAGTTTACTATTTTAAACCTTATTTTTTAATTTTTCATTGCAACGCACTTTCTTTTGTTCAGCATATCTTTCATACATGCACATATATGCAATAATATAACCTTTTATTACGTCATATTGAATGGCATAATTCGAATGCCACTCAAACTACCATTCGAACTATGTCCGGACATGCATGTCCGCGAAGTCATGTAATAATGCTGAATAGCAGCTCGAATGATGGTTTGAGTGGCATTCGAATCATGCCATTCAACAAGGTGAATTCTTTAAATTTTTACCAGTATCGAATAATACGAATTTATTTTGAGACTTAGAGGTTTTATAGTTAGAGCGATAAAAAATATAAAGATAATTCATTGAAGTCAAATACAAGAATTATTGTTAAAAGAAATGTTAATCCTGATCGATTCAACCTGATTACATTAGAGTTTGAGCAAACTGTTAACAACTCTAATTTTGAATAAACCTGCTAATTTGCATACATTATGACATATCAACTACTACATGTCTGTTTTTTTGCCCTGAGATACAGTACTGAAAAATATTATAAGGAATATTTGACATTACGATTAGAAGAAAAGCTTTCAATAATGCTAAATCCTAGTTTAATTAAATCATTAATATCATGGTTGAAGTTAGTTATACGATGAAATTTAGTGTTCAAGATGTGCCATTCATAGTGTTATGGTTGAGGAATAACTATAACTTGTGGATGCAAGTTTGTTATGTCAAAAATTTTACAAAGTAATCTGTGCTACCCACCAGACTGAGTGTGACGGTCATGAAAAACCTGGAAAAAGGTAAATTTATGTTTTTTTTTTAAAAAAAGAAATTGTAGTAATTATCTTCTTAATAGATTTGGTTTAAACAAGACACCCAACCATATTAGGACCCCAAAGAACTCTGATACAACTCAGATGATTTTAAAAAAGGAAATTTTGCATAGAAATTCATCAAACATTGCATTTTTATATAGTAAATTTTTTTAAATTTTGCTCTATTTTATACATGTATTTGGCTAAAATACTGCTAAAATTATACAAACTTAGATCTGAGTTGTATCAGAGTCCCACTATATTCCTGCCATTGCCAAAAAGCAAATGCAGATGTGTTCTATGTGGGGAATACAAAAACTATTAATTAAATATATATGAATATTCTAATATATTCATGAAAATTTAGCTAGTATTTAATATTTAGGTGAGCATATACTAATTCATTTTTTATTTGCTTTTTATTTATTTATATTTTTAATTTTTTTAATTTATTATTATTTTTGTCCAAAGTATAGCGAGGACTCTATAGTATAGCAATGGACACGATTTTGTGTTGGATTCCAGTCACATGCAGCCAATCGGCTATAAAATCAACACAGACCAGCCTGATGTTTATTTTTGGTTTTAAACACTAATGGGTATCTGTTGTTCTAGTTAGAAGAGAAGGTTGCCACCACTGAGGCGCCCCTGTTGTGCTAATTTCAAATTAAGTTTTATATAGTCTATCAATGGTATCTATTAGATTATATATTCATAATTTTGGAGGTAGGATAGGAAAAAAATATCATAAACATTAAAAGCATCAATACTAATTAAGTATGCTATAAAAAAAAGATATTATTGCATGGGTTTTATATGACAACCTGTGCTTTTTTATTTACTTATTGGCATGGGATTGTTACATCAGACACTGTGCAATAAGATAGTTATTATATGGGTATATTGAATAATCTGTTACACACATGGGTTCATATTTAAATCTGTGCCATCAGCATGGAATATGAACCCATATGTGGAATAGATTAGCTATGCAATCAAAATTTAGTAGATTTATACAATCATAATTTAAATAATCTTCCATATCAATAATGCTAACTCAATAAGAGTCTCCATAAACAAAAAAAGGCAAACTTATGAGCAAGCACACCCATGACTTTATCCAACAATTGGCAGTAGATCACAATTTGTACTCCTAAGAAACCTGCCATATTTTATAATTATAACTGCTAATATTGATACCACATGTTAGCTGGCCTGTATTATGCAGATTGGAAACTACTGACCAGAGCTAAGCTGCACAACCTCAACTGCTTAGAATGATTTCTTGCACAATATTAATTGCTATTTTAGAGAGTATATTTTGTTTTAGTTGTATTTAACAAATAAAATTTAACTCTGGTATATTAGATCAGATTATTCCAATTTTTAAAGATGCTTTTTTTGTATAAAAAAATGATCATGGATATTCAAAGTTATAAGTTCATATGCTGCATATGATATATTCTATTATTGGTAAAGACACCTTTTATCCAACCAGATAATTAAGAACTGTCACACTTGTGATAGCTAGTAATTTTATAATATTTTTATTGATTATTTCTAAATTTTTTGTATTTGTTTTTTTTTATTAATTGTTAAATAGATACTGATTCTAAAATAGCACATATCTTTTGTAATTCACTAATAAACATATGTTAATTCAGAATAGACATAAACTCAGAAATGACCAATTGCATTTATTGCAATTTTATTTAGATGTATGTGTACATTAGATAATACAAAGTTAATTTCTTGGTTTTCAAACATAAAATAAATTTTTTGAGCTGGCAATGCATATTTTTTTAATTTTAGATAGTAAATTAATAATATAGCAAGCTCACAATACAAAAAATAAATTCAAAATGAATTTTATACTAAATTTAATTATTAATACAGCTAAAAAATAAATGTCTTTACTGTAAATAACTATATAGCAGAATCAGTTTTGTTACATTCCACTAATTTTAAAGTCTATCACTATAGTAGATCTGGGATCTAGTCATAGCTGAAAGTTTGTATCATAGAAGCTTATCAGAAAAACTTGACATATACTTGGTTTCTGATTAAATTGATATCATATGGTAAAAAAGTGAAATCCACATACATTTGGTATTGGGGGCATCTATAAATAACGTTATGTACTCCCTCATAGTAGCGCTTGACCCCTCTACTATATAAAAAAATTTTTCAAAATCCATATGTTTATATATATAATTTTACAAAAATTTGAATATATTGTGACACAGTAATCTGATTTGGATGATTTAGATACCATTCGATTCGTCTCAGTGAGACGAATCCAATGATATCAAAATAATTTCATCTGGATTACTGGATCAATAGTTATTCACAAAAAACTATTAATTTTATAGTAATTTTATAAGAAAACATAATAACCAATAGTACCGTATTTGGCCAATAACTTTTGATCCAGATCCAAATGAAATGAAATTGGTACCATTCGACTCCTCTTACCAATATGAATCAAATGGTACCAAAATCATTAAATTTAGACTACTGGTTCAATTTTTAGACAATTTTTTCTAAAAAAATTATATTATATTTTATACTCTACTTATTGAGAAAAATGTTATCATTCATCCAACCCTCTTGTATAACATTATTTATGGATGCCCCATTAGCTCTTTATTAATTTAATTGGTAGATTGCAGATCAAAAGTACAAATTTTATATGGTTACACGGCAGAGAACAATTATAGCAAGTGACTAACACGCCATTTTAACCTTATAGCAAGCCATATAACGTTTAAAAAAACAACTTTTGACCTTTAGAATTAATAAAACAATACTCATAGAATTAGCTTCTTAAATAATTTTTTTTTTAATATACAAACTAACAACTTTACTTAGTAAGACACGTGCATTCAAATCAAAATATTTCGTGCTTTTTGATAATTTCAATCTTGAATTTTTTAAAAAATATGCCATTGTTATGATTTATTTTAACCAGACGTGCAAGAACAAGGTTCTATACAATATTTTACTAATAAAAAGGTATATTATTTGTAATTTTTTTTATTAAATCTTGTAAATCAAATCTTTTTATTCATATATGGTAATTGCTAATGGCTTTTTAAACAAATAATAACCAATTTTTTAAAATGAGTATAACAATATTTCTTTTTTGGGTTTAATACTTGAATTACAAATTTTATAGATATGAACTTAAAAAAATAGTTGTGTAAAGTTTACATTATTATAATATAGTATAAATGGGTGACCAGTGCAATTTTTTTAAAATAAAAAAACTAATTTTTATATAAAAAACTGTGCGGGTCACCCATATATTATAGCGATAGTAATTAGCTATAATTAATGTACGATAGTATAAATATATCTTGTTTTAATAAACAATTCGAATATTATATGAGTGGGATTGAATATAAATACAATAATTGTAGTCATGATTTATTACAGTATTATAGTATATATTTATTATTATTATTTGTTTATTAAAATAAAGTTCAAATGATACATTGTTCATAAAATAAAATCTTGAATTCATCAATTACAATAATAATCATGCTATGATCTCATAAACCACCACGACTAAATATGAACCTAGAATTAAGTGTTCCATGTTTAATAAAACAAAACCTATAAAAAAGAAAAAGTTAGTTCTTATTTCAGAAAAGAAAACAATTGAACCCAAAACAAGAAATAGAAACTAGCACTTATCCAATGTTTTGGTTTCTGCCCAGATCCACATTATCAAGTTCATTCTGCATTCTACCTATTTCAAAAAAATATCTATGAAAAATAAGGTTTTTGTTTATTTTCTAAAAAAAAAAAAAATTGAACATATAATAAGGAAATAGAAACTGATACTTATCTTCGGTTACCTACCTGAATCCAAATACCCAAGTCTATTTCGCGTTCCAACCACTTCAAAAGCAAAAACTGGTACTTATGTTTTCTATGCCTAGTTTCTTATCCAGATTAAAATCTTTAAGTCCATTTTGCATTCTAACTGCTTCAACAAAATAAAGATCTACAAAAAGAAAAAATTGTTAGTTTATATTTTTTTTTAAAAAAAAATAAAACTAGAACAAGAAAATGGAAGCTGGTACTTGGTACTTATCGCTTGTTCAAAGTTCTAGTTTCCTGCACCAAATCCAAATCTCCAAGTCCATTCTATATTTCAATTGTTTCAATGAAGCAAAGACCTATGAAAAAAAAAAAACGTTAGCTAAATTCTAAAAAAAATAAGAACCTAGAACAAAAGAATATAACTAGTATTTATATTTGTTGGTTTCTTGCCCAGATCAAAATCTTTGAGTCCATTTTGCGTTACAAAATAAAACCTACAAATAGAAGAAATATGTGGTTCATATTTTTTTTAAAAAAAAGAAAATAAAAGCTTGAATAAGAAAATGGAAGCTGGTACAAGTCACTCTCATTATAGTAAACTCTTGATATAATGAAGAATTTTTGTAGAACAGAATTATTATTACTATAATAAAAGGCTCTCGATATAGTGAATCTCTCAATATAGTGAAGAAATTTTACAGCCCAAGAACTTCACTATAACAAGAGTGACTTGTACTTGGTACTTACCAGTATCGCTTGTCCAAAGTTCTAGTTTCTTACACCAAAGCCAAATCTCCAAGTCCATTCTGCGTTCCAACTATTTCAATAAAGCAAAGACCTACGAAAAGAAGAAATTGTTAGTTAAATTCCAAAAAAAAGAAATGAGAACCTAGAATAAGAGAATGTAGCTGGTACTTATTATTTTTTATATGCCCCAGTTTCTCACCCAGATCAAAATCTTGCAAGTTTATTTCATAGTTCAACCGTATTAAAAAAGCAAAGACCAATAAAGAAAAGAAATTGTTAGTTTGTATTTTTTAAAAAAAGAAAGTTGAATCTAAAATAAGAGAATGAAAATTCAATACTTATCTGATTTCTCGCCCTAATCTAACTTTCCAAGTTCCAATTCGTGTTTTATTTATTTCATATTCTAAACGTTCTAACGATCCCATATCATGTCACTTTATAGCTCTTGTTCTAATGAATAAAAAGCCTACAAAAGAAAAAAAATGTTAGTTTTTTTTTATTAAAAAAAAAAGAACTTTGACTAAAAATTAAAATCAATACTCATCACTTGACCTGCTTTTAGTTCTTGTCTAAAATAATTTTGAACATAATCTAAACGTTGTTGAGCCCATTTGTTCACTTTTAATAGTTGCACTGTGTATTTTATAATTTTTCTACTTGTAATAAGAAATCATTTCCCATTCTAGCTATTAAGAAATTTTACTATTAAATGCCTGTCATGATTTATTATAAAATGTTGATCATTTTGTACCTTATTTACAATTTTTCAATTAATCATTCATTCATTACAATTACAATACTTTATGCAATCAATCTTAATTTGATCTATTGTTTGTTAACATACCTTTTTATTAACAAAGATTGCGTATGTTGTAAGTGCACTCCCACCTAATACCCCAATCAGCCAATCAGATTTTCGATTATTAAAAAGTTAGATATAATATTTAATAGTAAATAACTTTTGATCAACTGGGCCAATTTTGATGATTTAGCTGCCAAAATGATCCTCTCAATGAGAGGATTCTAGCAAACCCAAAATTATTAAAATCTAATAACCGGATTCTAAGATCAGAATAGATTTGTATTACTATAGAAGTTTTATAATTTATTAAAAAATTATAAACCATTTATAGAAACACAAATTTATTCTGATCTCTGGATCCTGTAATTGGATTTTTATTATTTTAGGCTTGCTAGAATCCTCTTATTGTGCTGATCATTTTGGTAGTTAAATCATCGAAATTAGCCCGGTAGATCAAAAGTTATTAACAATTAAAAATTAATTTTCAATTGTTAATAACTTTTGATCTACTAAGCCAATTTTGATGATTATCGATTATTCAACTACCAAAATGATCAGCTCAATGAGAGGATTCTAGCAAGCCCATAATCATTAAAATCCAATCACTGGATCAGAATAGATTTGTGTTACTATAAAAGTTTTATAATTTATTAAAAAATTATAAACCATTTATAGAAACACAAATTTATTCTGATATCTGGATCCTGTAATTGGATTTTTATAATTTTAGGCTTACTAGAATCCTCTTATTGACTGATCATTTTAGTAGTTGAATTATCAATATTGGCTTAGTAGATCAAAAGTTATTAACAATTGAAAATTAATTTTTAATTGTTAATAACTTTTGATCTACTGGGCCAATTTTGATACCAAAATAATCAGCTCAATGAGAGGATTCTAGCAAGCCTAAAATCATAAAAATCCAATCACAGGATCCAGAGATCAGAATAAATTTGTGTTACTATAAATAGTTTATAATTTTTTAATAAATTATAAAACTTTTATAGTAACACAAATCCATTTCGATCTTAGGATCCAGTGATTGGTTGGATTTTAATAATTTTGGCTTGCTAGAATCCTCTTATTGAAAGGATCATTTTGGTAGTTAAATCATTAAATTTGATCCAGTAAATTAAAAGTTATTAATTATTAAATATTGTTAATAAATCTATAATTTTGGTCAAAAATAATTTTGTAACTTTGGCCAGAATTATAACATTTTGGCTGGAATTATACCTGATACTTTAGCTGACCCACCTACTCTCCTGAAATTAGCTGATTTCTGGAAGCCCCCTTACATTTTTGTTGCATAACATTTTATAAAAAACAACAATTTTCATTTTGGATATCTACTAGTACAAGGGTCAAATGTTTGATACTAATCTAACAATGTGTTATATCGATTGCAATTGTACATTTTCTTTCTACAAAATTTTTTGACCAAAAAATAGTTGAATACTAACATATAGTTTACATTGTATATAAATTAATGTTTTTAATGGGGTGTGACGACATAGTGTAGTTGGATTGTTGTTACCCTCCAAGTAGTTGTAACAAAAAGGTACAGAGTTCAAATTCCACTAGAGACGATTTTGAAAAATTTATCTGCGTTATGGTAACCTGGACTCTGAGCTCAGATGTACAAATCTGTTTCCTAGGTTATACCAACTCATATTGGGAGCTCTGGCGTTGTGTTATGCACAAAACTGGGCGCATAGATCCTGGGAAGCGCAGGCACTGTGTTATGCACAGAACCGTAGGACAACACTTGGCAAGACCCGAGTAAAAAGGTAGCTAACTTTCGACGGTGCCTAAACAGGAATCAGACAGGGACTGGCCGGTTCAGACTGACCGGAAGTGGACTTACGATCAAAGGGTTTATAGCGGACCCTACCAACCGGACCGCCGGAGGTCACACCGGAGGAAAAGGACATGTGTTGTAAAATCATGTACCAGGGTTGGAAGCCTCTGGGTTTGCCAGAGCAGACCAACTCTTCTGGGTCTTCGGATTGGAAGTAAGAAAGCAAGCGGGGGAAGGAAAGTTCCGAGGGAAAGGAACTGAAAGAGGAACGGGGTGGTACTGGGATCATGTGAACTTTACAAGGGCAGAAGTAGGTAATGATAGGGGTAACCCCTGTTGCTACCGAAGAGTAGGTGATACCTGTGTGGGACGGGAAAACACTCTACCAAGTTTCCCACTGAGAATAAACTAGTCCTAAGAGTGCGATTAGTATCCGGTACAATCTCCAGGTTTAGTAGCTGGTGGCTGTGCTAGTGATACAAGATGGACCGGCAAAAGGCAGAAGATTAGAGGGTTTAAATAGGCAATGCCAGTATGTGGGTTGCAGGTATGGCAGCTAGGGTAGAACCTTCAGGTGGCTACTTAAATAGGCAACCAAAAGTTGCAGGTGAGGCTAGTTGTACTTTCATCAATGTACGAATGTCGGCTTTCCCTCTATGTAGGGTACTGAGGTCTAATATATCTTGAATAAAAGCCAATCCCCAAAGAGGGCACTTTGATACTAAAAAAAAAAAAAAAAAAAAAAAAAAAAAAAAAAAAGAAAC
>QKWP01001951.1:58464-90677 GCA_003550325.1 Gigaspora rosea
TGAATATATTAGCGAATATCAAAAAAAGTTACATTCAACCAAATATTTAGATTATTGATTTCGAAAATTTTTGGTCTGAATTTTTGCCGCCCAGATTATTTGATAATCAACTAATTTTCTCAGTGACTCATATTTTTATGTCGATCTACCAACCAATAAAATTACGGTTATGTTCAAAAGGTAATCAATGTGCTAAAACTAATATAGCAATGTAAGGTTTTCTCTTTGCAACTTATTTTAAAAATTGGCATTCACAAATAAAACTAAGCTGCATACTATCTGTTATTGGAGTAATGAGCTTTGTAACAAACTTTTTATAGTTAGCTTATACTAATTCAAACTAACCCACTATATATTACAATTATTAGTATAGCGAACAAATTTTGTAACAGAATTTTTTATAAAAACTCATGATAAAATCACAATAATTCTAATAAAAACTGGCTCAACCATACTGAAATAGAGTGTGAATTCTGTAGCAGAATTTTATAATAATATAATTTTAATGCAAACTAACTCAATCTTAACCATATACTGTAGTTAATAGAATAGTATGTTAGTAATACAATTTTTTTGTGACGATTTAATGCAAACTAACTCAGCGTATTTATGAACATTATATAATGCGAATTTACAGAATTTAACTAAGATTCTAAAGAAGCTCCCGTGGCAAAGCCACAGGTCAGGTAACAAATTATATAAGATAAGCAACGATGAAGTTTACAATTCGATAATTTGTAAAAATTTATATATATAGGCAAAATCTGATTTTAGTTTTAATATTAGTAGATATATTATCAATAATAAAGATAAAAATTTAAAAAAATTTTTTATTATGCGGTATCATGCGCATGAATGTGCATTCATGCGCAGTTTCCTATCTTTAAGCACGAAACCTTAAATTTCATCTAACAACTATATTTCAAATTATAATTCCCGGGTAAGAATTTTTTAAAATTATATCGGGTTTGATCGGGCTTTACGGGTCAATGAACAGAGCCCAAACTCGACCCGATACTTTAATAGGCCCGGCCTGAACCCGACCCGATTTATAATGGGTCAATAATTTGACCCGACCCAGATCTGAACCCAACCCGACCCGCAAACTTTCGGGTTAAACCCGACCCGTCCTGCACCCTATGTCTTGTCTTCCTACTTGGCAGCTATATCTTTTCGTATATTTGTGTTGTTATTTCATGGTGGGTTGCGCTTGCGTATTTTTTCTTTTTTTTTGTTAGACGGTCCAATCCTCATCGTTTTTTCCGTTATAAACCCGATTGGTACCCCTTTCTTGATATGTAAGTTTGTGTATTCTTTTGCTAATTCCTTTAGGTCTTCATCGTTAATAGTTTCTTTTTTATAGATCTTCCTAACTACTTCTTCTATTATTCTTTCCAGTGGTTCTTCATTTCTTTTGCAGCTCAATAAGTATGGTGTATCTTCTTTCGTTTGCATGCATCTTGCACATAAGTAATTCTTATATTTGTTGGGGTTCCTAATGTGTAAGTTAACGTAGTTTGTAAGTTCGTTAGTTATTAATTTTATTTTGAAATTTTTTATTTTAGATTGTGTTGGGTCAGTGCCCAAACTTAGAGGTCTCTCAGTATGTGATAGATATGTTATTGTGGCATTCCAGTTGATCTCTGGTGTGTTTTCTTTCCAGTATCTTATTTTGTTTTGTCCCAACCATTTTGTTGTATTTTCCGGCTCTATTATCTGTTTGATTAATTTCCTATTACAGAATGGGATTACATTTTGACAGTACAGTAGAGTGTGACAGTTTCTTGTTAGTTTCTGGGGGTCGAAACTAATTTCCGTTATCTCTTGTGCGTCACCGTTACATTTCTTTTCTTTGTTTATTATTATGTCCAAGTTTTCCTCTCTGTCTATTAGTTCTCCCTTAATCGCTATTAGGATGTTTCCATAATTTTCTCTGCGTAGCCTCGGTACATATATTGGATCTAGCTCTCTAATTTCATCTATTTTCTTCTTTAACTGTTCAGAGTTAGTGTTTATTCTTATTTTTGTTTTTTTATAAGTTACGCCAAGTATCATATATATTCCAGAAAGCGTTATATGAGATTTTGTTAGTGATATATTGTTTGTTATTGTCCATATTTTGTTTACTTGTTGTATCTTTATTGTTAGGCTAGGTTTCGTTATTCTCTTTAGATTTTGTTCTCCCAAAGTTAAATCAATCTCCAAGGTTTCTTTTCCCCATACTGCACTTCTTAGTTTATCCATTATTGGTGTCATTGAACTTGTTATTGCTTTTGCGATTGTGTTCTCTGGGGTTTTTATTTCTTTTTTTGTTGTTTTTTGTTTTCTGATTTTCATTAGACTTTCTACATCAGCATGGATCACTCGCTTTTTGTCTATCAGTAGGACGTGTATCTCTTCTTGATACCTTGTGATAGTACAATTCTTTAATTTGAGTGTTCTGTCATTCAGTACACACCCGTTGCATCTTATCACTTCGTTGAGGTCGTTTATGTTCCAATGTTTAATCTTAACGATTCCTTTCTTTATGCTAGAGATTCTTCCAACTGTTTTTCCATTTGTGATTATCCATTTACTCTTACTGTCCTCTTTCCATTTGTTTAGTATAAATGGGTTTGGGGTATGTAGCATTTCTTTGGGATGGTTTTTCACTTCTATCGTCTCTATTGTTGTTTTAAACCATCTTGGTTCTCTTCCTTTAGGTATCTTTTTTATATTGTTATGAATCTCTCTCCAGCTAATACATTTTGTGTTGTCGTAATTTAAGAATTGTTCTATCGCATATATATCATGAGCATTCATTTTTTCTTTTATTTCTGACGCTTGGTTTATATTCTCTAATATGTAATTTATTGATATTCCAAGTACATCTTTTGGTATTGGCCATTCATTGAGGTTTCTTGATAGCTGGATCTGTAGTCTGTGCATTGCTTGGATTGCCTGTGCAGTATATGTTTTATTCTTTTTAACTGTGAAGACCGGTTTGGTTATAAGGATCGATTCGTTTGTATTCACTGCCCATTGTAGTTGTTGTAGTCTTGTTTTTAGTACTGATTGTTCGAATTGAGTAGAGCTTATTCCTTTTATAAGATAATTTGTTAGATATTGACTTTGTGCCTGTTCAAGATTCCTCAAGCCGTATATATTAGGGTAGTATAGTGTTGAATTAGGTACTTCTCTTGATATGCCCGCTTTCTTTTTAACGATTTTAGTGTATCTACTGTTCATTTCTATTATTGAACTATCTGTTAGGTAACAACTTTGCATTCTATATATCGCTCTAGGTATTATTACAACATTTATTAAGTATATTGCTTGTTTTTCTGTTATTGATGCTAGTGAGATTCTGTTTAGTCCCCCTTTAAACTCTTTTTCTATTTCTTTCTGAGCACTTCTTAGTGAATGCATGCGAGTAACCAGGCCCCTAGATATTTGAATGCTTCTTTTTCCCTTATGTTCTTAATTTCTTCTCCTTTGCATTTGATCACATCTATTTTGTCTTTAGTATTGGTTACCAGTACGGACTTAGTGGGGTTTACTTTAATATTTGTTAGATTATAGAATGATTCTGCAATGTTAATTATTTTTTCCATGCCCCCTCTTGATCTCGTTATCCAAGCTGTGTCGTGTCATCCATGTATACTAATACCGCTGTCTTTGTTTTGATCTTTTTGTCTTTTACTTGAATGTCAGTCGTATATCCCTCGAATTCTCTAGCGATCCTAACTATGAGCGGGTCGTAGTATATTCTCCACAGTGTTGGAGAGAAGGTCTCTCCCTGATCTACCCCATCTTCTACTTTGTATAGTTCTGTCTGACCCAGGTCTGTTAGAACTTTATTCTGTTTGTTCATTAGTATAAATGTTATTAGATTAATGAATCTGTTCGGTATTCTTAGTCTGTTTATCACTTTTACTAGCATCGGAATGTGTACTGAGTCGTATGCCTTTGACATATCCTGGAGCAGTAGCCAAAATTCCTTTCTTTCCATTTTCGCATCTTCCAGAATGTTATTTAGTTTTCGTATTGGTTCTTCAGTTGATTGGAGAGGAAGAGCTACATGATTGTGTGGCGAAAGAACTTCTTTTCTTAATAAGATATTGTCCAATCTATTCGTTAGGATCTTTGTGAATATTTTACGGGTATGTTCGATTAGAGTTATGGGTCTGGTATAATTTAGGTCATTGTTATAGTGTTCTTTCTTGGGAATCGCCCATATGTTTGCTAGGCTCTATTGTTTGGGTGTCTCTTCTTTCAGCATGCATTCGTTAAAGATTCCTGTTAGGATTTTTATAGCGATTTCTGGTAATCTTTTCAACATTTCATTTGAGATCCCTGTCGGTCCTGTCGCTTTCTTGTTTGGAGCATTCATTATTAATTCCATTAGTTCTTCGACTATGATTATACGTAACAGGGGTTCGTATATATTCTCTGCTATTTCTTTTTCGGGATATAGTATTTTTTCCATTTCTCCCAATAATTAATATTTGTTGAATTGTGACTCGTCCATCTCCTGAAATGTTCTTTTACTTTATTTTTAATTTCATTTGGGTCTGTTATCACCTGATCAACTTCTACTATTTTATCGAAGATTACGTGGTCCTTTTTCCTTTTTAGAATACTGTCTATCATTTTCTTTGTATTGTCCTTAAAGTTGTCTTGTCTTCATTTAATGTAGAATTTGATCTTTTCTTGTTGCTCCGCATTCTTTTCCATATTTCTTGCCTTCCATATTATTGTTTTCCACTCTTTGCATTTTTTGATTAGTTCAATTTTATCTTTTACTATTGATGATAAATCTAATTTCACTAATTGCTGATTCTTCCTTTCCTTGATATCTACTAATCTTTTTTCTATTTTCTCTTTAATATTGACTGTGTTGTTTGGAGTTACCAATTTGTTTAACAACCTTATAATTCTGCCTATATCCATCAAGTCTTTGTGCAAATTCGTTTTCTTGAATGATAGGGCATGATATTGCTTTAGTGCAACTAGTGTGTTCTGAATGTGTTTGTCTGCTGCTGTTTTTACAATATTATTCCATATGTGCCATTTTTTACCCAGTGACCATTTCATCTCCTCTTTCTTAATGTATTCTTCATTTAGCCTGCGTTGAATTTCATAGGCAAAATCTTCCCATTTCTTTTGACTCGTTTTATCGTACTGGTACAATTTCCTTTTCCTTTTCTTTCTCCTTGCTTTCTCTACTTTGAATTTTGGGTGCCATTTGGATCTTATTATGACATGATCGCTGTCCGTTATCGTTTCTGGGTCTATTAACTCAGGGATTTCCCATTCAAGAATCATTTCTGCACTTAACCAAATATCGTCTATCTGACTGGTTTTGTCTCCTCTTTTCCATGTAGGTGCACTTATTGAGTGAAATTCCAATAGACTTCTAAGGCCGGTCATTTCCATCATATTTATCAGAGATTTTTCGCTATTCTTCCTCTTCGTGTTTGTGTTAAAATCACCCATTATTATTATATGCCAGTTCTTTTGTCGAGCTTCAACAATCCAACTTCTTATTGTTTTCTCCATCTCTTCTTTCTTTTCTTGATTATTTGTAGGTACGTATACGGCTATAACTCTAATTCTATTCTTGCCTGGCATGAAAAAATCTATAATTATAGTTGTACCTTCTATTGTTTTAATATTATGAATGTAAAGACAAATAAATTTCTTTTTTAATAGCGAGGGCAACTCCTAGAGAGGCTCTTCCTTTTCCTTTTTCTTGCACAAAATTTGATGTAAATATTTTGTACTATTTATTTGATAAGGTATATTCGTTATCATTTTTTAGGTTAGTTTCAGCCATTGCGATAATATTCCATTGTTTTGAGTTACAGTATTCTAGCCATTTTTGTAGCTTTAGTTTGTTATTTAAACCCTGTACGTTATGTGTTATGATAATCAATTCTTCTAGTTGTTGTTTGTTTGTATTACAAGGCGTGTTGTTACCGATGGTGGCTGTGTTTCCATTTAAATCTTCAGACATCCGAATATTCAAATAGGTTCCACTCTGGCGTCTTTAGTTCTGGTAATTGTAGTAAGTATTGTGGTATGTTCTCGAATTCAAAAATTGTTTTTAGTGTGTCAACTGCTTGTTTGATGTCTTCGTATCTTTTTATTGGTAGTTCTATCATTATTTCCTGATCTTCATTTTTAACTATTTCCTTTACTTTTTCTATTTCTTCTGGTATCTTTCTTTTTTTTTTGGATTTCCTTTATCCCTCCCGTTTCTTTTTGGTAATTGTAACCAGTTCTCAGGAATTCGATTAAAGTGGTATATTGGATGTAGTTTCTTTTCTAATTCCATTAGTTCTTGTGTTTGTGTTATTGGTACCTGGACTACCACTTCTTTAATTTGTCTCGGATCCCATGGGAGGTCAGGTTTATTTGTATAGTTAATTTCTATGAAATTAGGTGGCAGTACTCTCGGTAAGGTGTATTCACTTTCAATTTCTCTGATGAACCTATTTGCTTCTTTTTTGTCTTTTATTAGGAAGGAGTATCTTCCTTGTGTTTTAATTTTTGTAGGTAAGTTTGGTAGTTTTGGTTTATTTTTGAAATAGTCGTTAGGTAGTTTTTTGAATGTGTAATGTTCTCTTAGCAACATTATGTGCCTTTTGAAGTCGTCTGTATTCTTTGGAACAAAGGGGAAAGCGTATGCTACTTCTTTGTTTAACAGCTGAGGGGTGCATGGTAGCGGTAGTTTTTCTTCCGGTAGGTCAAAATATGAGTCTGGTATTCTTTTAAAATTGTATCTTTCTCTCAACTCTCGAACATATTCTCCCAAACGTCGCAACTCTTTGGGTTCTGTTATGGGAAAGTTCTTCCTCCATTCTTCCTCTAGTTCATAGGATAGGGATTGTCTGGAAGTGGGATTAATTCTTCTGCGAAGTATGATTCTGGTAATTCCGAGAATGTGAAGACTTGTCTCATTGCCCTAACTATTTGACCAGTTTCTTGTTTCCTTACTATTGGTAAATCGAAGGGTAGTAACTTCATCAGCATCTCTGGTATCAATTCCGGCTTCTCTGGTAATTCCACTAATTGGTTATCAAGCACTTCTCTTATTTCGAATCTTAATTTTTCAAAGGACATTTCTATTCTTATTTTAGCAAACCCTGCCAAGTAAAATAGCCATTGTGTAATTTCGTGTGCATTTAGTTCATCTATTTTGAGATTCTTTAGAAAGTCTATTGCTAGTTTTCTTTTTAAGTTTATGAATACAGTCAGGGAATATACTATATTTGGCTATTGCAAATTGCACCTTATTTAGTAATGATCATCCATCGGGTTGTTCTAGATTTTGTTCCAGATTATTCCACGTGTTATAAAAATTGGCCAATAAAATTTAAATATTTAAAAAACAATTTTTTTTTATTTTTATTTTTTTAAATTTTTTATTAATAATTTCAGAATTTTAAAATAAAGAATCTAATACAATACTATATTAAAAATCTAACTATATCCTACAGTGCCATAATTCAATATTTCTAACACTAACTACTATGTCACGAATATAAAACTCATGTGCTATGTTTGTCCCGAATCTACCAATTCTCGTGCTATGTTCATCCCAAATCTACCTATTATTCTTACGTTCGAATCTACCTAATTACTGTGTTATTCTTGTCCCAATTATTGTGCTATGTTCGTCCCAACTATCGTGCTACATTCGTCCCAACTATCGTGCTACGTTCGTCCCAACTATCGTGCTACATTCATCCCAACTATTGTGCTATTGCTACGTTTGTCCCAAACTATCATGCGACATTCTTTCAATTATCATGCTACATTCGTCCCAATTATTGTGCTACAACATTCCGAATCTACCAAACTATCGTGCTACGTCCATTCCAACTATCTTGCTATGTTCATTCTTGCTATCGCGCTACCAACTATCATACTACATTCATCCCTACAATTATGATATGTTCAACCCAATTATTACTACGTTCCAATTATTGTACTATGTTCGTCCCAACTATCGAACTATGTTTGTCAACTATTGTGCTTGTCCCAACTATAATACTACGTTCGTTCTAACTATGCTATGCTCATCTTTAATCTACCTATCGTGCTACGTTCATTCTTACTACAGTAATTATAAATAAATTAAAATTTTAGTTACTATAGCGTAATAAAACTTTAAAACGTTCTTAAATATGTACAAATTTTAAAAAGGTTCTTAAGATTAACTGTTAATTGATGACAAGTTTTAACTTTTTGTGCAAAACGAATACCTTTTTTTAGCTTCTCATTTACTTTGGCAAAAAAGGCTGATCGCCGCTGATTAATTTTGATTATTAAAACTAGACACCTTGAACTATATGTTCGAAACTTACCAGGTCTCAGATAATTATCAAAAAAATTTTTTTCACAATGAGGGGTAAAAGGCACGTGAAAGCCAATCAAATTCAAGAATCCACCTGTAGATCGTTCTAGAATGTAATTCCTAATTTGGTATAATCCCTGACTGTAATATTTGATCTTGGTTTGCTTTACTCGTTAGCAATATGTCGTGCAATCTTTTATATCTTTCTGTTGCTTTATTTAAAATTATCGTGAATTCTTGTTGGTGTTGTGGTTGTGAAGGTTTATGTCTGGTAAAAGTTCTAAAAAATGCTTTATCATTAAATTCCAATTTCATTCGAATTGCTTCCGGTAATGGATAATGCGTCGTTTTAGTCTCTATCTTATGTTGTACCAGCTTTTTTAGTTGTTTGAGGTTTTGAAATGCCTCTACAATTTTATCGTAGTGCCATTCAGTTTCGTCGAATTTTTCTTTACCGCTGTTTGATTTCAGGTCCTTTACTCTTTTCTTTACGATGTCTGTTTAGCCGTAGTCTACTTGTTTCTCGTTCCTTCTTTCGTCGTCTTGATACCCGGTTAATACTTCACTATAACTTCTTTGGTGACTTGCTTTTTGAACTTCGTCCTCTATAGTCACATTAGATTCTGTCTCTATTTTATCCTCATTTGATCGTGATGGTTGTTCTCCTATCCCCTAGAGTATTTCGGAATCTTCTAGAAATATCGAATCATCTTGGAAAAATTCTTTTTGTAACTCTTTTATTTGGTCTTTAGTATCGTGGGAATTTCTATTTTGTTCTGCTTCTAAATATGGATTGTTGGGTGAGAAATTCAACCCCGTTGGGTTGTTTGTTTGTGTGATCTGATGATCTGTTGTGTTGATCTCTGATTGTGACGTCATGTTGTTTTTTGACAGGGTCTCAGCTGATTCCCCAATTTCTGCATTGTTTATATTTTCAAAATTTTGACTCTCAATAATATATGAAGTTTCTATTATCATCTTTGAGTCCGTCTTTATTTTCTTTTGAGGAGTTTCTTGATGGTTATCAATCTCCATCAGTTCATTAACATGAGCCTCTATATGTGTTTCTTCTGTTTGACCCGATTCCATACTATTTTGTGCTGCCGACATAGTCGGCAACAGATTTGTACTAAGAGCTTTTAAGCCTTGTTCTCGCTCTCTTGTCCTCTTAATCTTAACCTCTTTCTGTTGTCACTACTGGTATTAGTTACTTGATTACTTAAACTATAGCACCAAACAGTCGTCAACAGTCTTTATTGTGTCCAAATTCCTTCCCTTTTCAACTGTTTGTTTGTTTACTTAATGATTTACAGATGTACGGGAAAGAGACCAAACTTTAAAAATTAATGTTTTTAAATTTATATAACATATATTTATTTATTACCATTTGATTTTTGATCAAGAGTACATGTTTAAAGGTTTGTTAATTTGTTTTTAAAGTTCATTTTTTTTATCTAACCTCTTATCAAATTATTATCAATTTTTCATATTATAATAGCAAGTTGTTATATACTATAAATTTGTCGACATGTTAACTAGCATAGAAATATATCAAAATATGGGCTTTTTTTAATTTTATACAGTATACAATTAAGATATTATATATAAAATTCAATTTATTAAACTTTATTAAAATTTTTAAATATAGTACATGTTATATCTTACAAACAAACTATTATTATCATTATTATTGTTTTTCTTTATTAAATTTAATAAAACATCTACATAATAAAAGATACAATTAAATAAAAGTTTAAGATACAGTACTTAGTTTTGGAGATTTTCTGTCCCAACCACCACGTAAAGGTGTATCTTATTGGTTGAAAAGGTATAATAGAGAATGTTCGGTGTTAAAAAATATCTGACTTAAGTAATGAAATAGTATCTGTATCTTTTTAAAAAAATTAAAATGCTGCCAAACCCTCTATCTACTCCAATTATATTCTCTCTTGCGCCTCTTATACAAGAGCAGGTTGTTTCTCAAAAGAAGCTTTTTTACTTAGTTTGCTAACAACAACCTCTACGTTCAGGTTTTTTGACTACTTAAATCAATGTAGAAATATAATAGGCTTCTTATACAGAACCAGTAGGCCTTGACACAGGGGAGATGCAAAAAACCTGTAAATCACCAAGCGAAACTAAGTATAGGAATGAAAAAAATTTGGTAAATTGTTTGATTATTACGTTTCACCTAATCATCAATTTTAATTGGTGATAAACGTGTTAAACAATCATGTAATTATATAACACTGATTGACCAATCAAATTCGAGTCATCAATCTTGTAAATCCATGAACATTAAAAAATTGGTTTACATTCAAGTTAAAATATCTCAATAAATTATTATATTAACCTAGGATAAAAAGTGAAATACATATAGATATAAACTAGAACTTTAATTTGAATCAAAAATTTCAAAACTGATAAACAACGGGTTTTTCTAGTCCATTGCTCATATTCACATTATTTCTCTTATACTGATACAAATTTTATTGTAGTATATTTTTTTTTAACTCTAAGCTCAAATTAAATTTGAGCTTTCTTGGATCATGTAATTAGCTCAAATTTGTGTAATATAAATTTATCTCAGCTTTTTTTTATCATAAATTGAACATATTGACATTTTTGTATTATTTCTAAGGATGAAACCATGCAAGGCTGATATTCCTTCATGGTTGTAATATACTGTATAACTTGGAAATGACTTTGGAAAAAATAAATGATCTTAATTTTTTTATATGTTTTAAGTGGGTTAAGTAAATTTGGAATTTTCTAGTTATAATATAAAAAGCGTAACTCTAAATTGCATCCCTAAAAATAGCATACTTGGTTTCAAAATAACGCCTATGCATGTTCCAAAATAGTGCACAACATATATAGAATACTATATAATCAAATGCATAACAAAAGTGTTCAACGAATGCTTCATAGTTATTCTTTTTAGCTTTAATTGCTTCAAGAAAAACTATTATTAAATGTTCAATTAGTGATACCCTTATCCTAACAGGATAATAAATTGTTATAGCCATTCATTTGATTTTAATACTGGAATATGATAATAAACGAATGTTTTACTGCGTAATGATGCCAAAGAACAAAGAAAAATAAGGTCATAAATCTACAGGTGGTACTTTATATATGTGCAGGTTTAAAAATAAATATTTTGCTTTTTACTATCACTACGTAGAAGTTCAACAATAGGTTAATTTATATATATATATATATATATATTAAAGTTTAGATTTTTAGCGCTGGTACAAGATAAAAAATCAGGTTACCTCAAAATAGTGCACATGCACGCACTCAAAATAGCGCGCAGGTGATCGAAACACCGCACAGGTGCGTTATTTCGCGGTAATACAGTATAATAATATTACAGTCAAGACTCCCTAAATGAAAACCCTTAAACTCTGGTCCACGTTAGAAATTTGAGCCGATTTAAAAAAATCTTAACCGGTTTAATAATCGGTCAAAAAATTTCCTAGCATTAAAGTGTAAATGGCAGTGAATCGATAGACCGGTTTAAATATTCGAGTTTATCACAACAAAATTCGAGTTTATCACGCCAAAATTCGAGTTTATCACGTCATTTAATAATAATTGAAGTGATAAACTCAGATTTTGGCGTGATAAACTCGAATATTTAAAATCGGTTCCAACCTCTAGTCCAGTTGCCCACAGAAAAAATAGTTAAATATTAATTTTATCTGCATACAAAGAGTTTTTTTTTTTTTGATCTGCTATATTTATTATTAACCGGATTTCTAACCATTAATTATTGGTCGGTTAACCGATTAATTATTGATCGGTTAGTCCAAATATATTTCTAACCGCAAGTTTCTTATTGTTCTCTAAATGCATGTTATAAAAAGTTCGATCCTAACAATTTGCATTTAGGGGAGTCTGACAGTATTTATAACCACCATAAATTTTCTTTAATTAAGACAACTAATGATGTCTGACTAAATTCACGTAATCTAACTAAACATATGGGCCCTCAAAAGTAGAAACCAAGGAATTTGGCTGATCACGGGTTTTGAGAAAATCAGCAAAAACTATTTTGTTACACAAAATCAAAACAATCTAAAATTAGGTTATTCATGATTAACAAACCTGTTTAAACAGGATTATTAGATCTGTAGATCCGTATTACTATCGGTAAATCTCGGTAAATCTATTTTTAGATTATAGCGTCAAAAGCTCAGCTTTTAACTACAGGTAGGAACGTCCCAAATAAGGAAATGATGAACCCGATCATGCATATTAGTTTAGCCAATTAAAATCATAAATTTTAATCATGTGAAAAATATCACATGTTGATTAACCAATCAGATCATACATTTTTATAAAATGAAAAGAACGAAATTTAATTAAAGTTTATAGCTGAAGTTTAAAGTAAATGCTGTTAAATGTTACTTTTTTTTAGATAAGCATGCATATATTTATTAATTTAAATAAAATTATTAATTTTTTATAGTATTTAGGTTCATTTATTTACAAAACTTCAATAATAATAATAATAATCATATCTAATTCTACGTTTAATTCTATGTTTAATTCTATATCTAATTCTACATCTAATACTACATCTAATTCTACATCTAATTCTACGTCTACTCAAATTTCTAATATTTTACAATATTCTAACAGCTATTATTTTTATAAGAGATCTTTATAATTCTAATACTTATTATACATAATTTTCTTATCGTATCTTAAAAATCCCTATAGTGATAATAATAATAAATTACATAGTTAGTTAATATTATTCATGATTTTCGATTTTCTAAAAGATTTTATACAACACGTATATAATAAAAAAAAAAATAACTAATTCTTTCCTCCTACACTATCGCTGTTAACTATTATTTGAAGTTTTTTTTCGCCTTTTTTTTGTTCAACAAACGAAATTTGTCAACATAGAGATTGTAACTTACTTATAACTTCTACAGGTAAAATATAGCACGAAGGACGAGGGATTCAGAGGGATTCAACTGATATTCTTATAATACAGCACGAAAACTTCAAGTTTTACTTAATACGCTTTGTGGGTTCACAGAAGAGATAATCTACCCGAGCTTCCGAAAAAAGTATTGTAAAACGTATAAAAAAAAACATTAATAAATTATGTAACGATCTACAAACTCGGGGCACTCGGGACGTTGTATCGCAAAAATTAGCAGGGGGGACTTTTGTTTCCGATGATTTCTGGGATCGATGTTACACGAGTATTTATACGTCGTAGTACTGTAAAACCAGAATTTTTCGGGTCTAAGCAAACTTAAAAAAAAATAACAATTGATTCAAAACTTTATTAATAAAAAACCTTCCTAGCAAGCGTCTCTTTGTTGAATCACGGTGAATCACGGTGAATCACGCAATAAAAGGTAGATATACTAAGAGTTGAAGTATTGTCTACCGTATAGCAGAAGGTAATAAAAATATATTGTTTTGCTTAATTTATAAACTTTTAACGTCGTTTTTTTTTTGTTTTTTTTTGTCTTTTTTCTTTTGTTATCCAAATAATTAACTTGTTTTTTTTCATTTATAAATTTGTGTAGACTGTTTTTCGAAAGTTATATGTATTCTCTATAAGACGTTTGATTCATTTTATATATAGTTTTGTTAATTATAGATGAAGTATAAAAAATGGGAATAAAGGGCGTGTAACTTGTTATAAGAAACTTTTAATAAAGCTCTTGTGTTTATAAGCTATATTTTAGCCTGAGTGAATAGTTTTATTCATTTACAATGCGAGTTAGTTTGCTTCGAAGTTACGAAAGAAATTGTAATATGTTTATTAATGATTATCTATCTGTTTTCATTGAAAGTGTATCACGTGGATAAAAAACTGTTTTATGATTGGTCAACTGCCTCATGATCAGACCCGTGCATTTCCGAAAAATACAAAAGTCCTCCCTGCTGCAAAAATTTATTAAGTGATCAGACTTTCATTATTAAGTAAAAAAGATTGGGCCTAAAATTTTACACCTGATCAATCAAACAGGTCAATTTTCAAAAAATAGTCAAGGCCCATATAATTTCGTCATTTCGTCAGTGACGAAAATATGACGAAACTTATGGTTTCGTGATTTATATCAACCAATGAAATTGGCCCATCTTTGTTCATTTTTATATATTCGTTTCATATGTTCATATGTTCGTTTCATTTTATCCCCTCCCCCCCCCCCCCGAGAGTCCTGGAAAAGTGATGTTAACCGAAGAATCAACTTCAAACGGCCTTACCTTTTTAAACCTGTTTTTAAAAAGTTCTATAATAACGACTTTCTGTATATCTGATATAATCTCTAGCAAGTTTCAAACTATTAGTTTAATTTGAAAACCTTAAGGTTTAATCACTAGGTTATCAACCTTCTACATGTCATTATGAATTTAAACAATTACTTATAATTTGTTTATTAACAAAAATATTACAAATCGCGAGATTAATATCTGAATACATGGATAATTTGAAGTGCTAGAGGAAATAAGTTATCTTCCAGCTTTATTATAAGGATATTAATTTAGTTAATTTAGTTAATGATTATAACGATCTTTTATTACTCGTAAAATAATAGGATTTATAAAGTATAAAAGGTTGCTGCTAATCTTAACAAAATATTCCATTTGTTTGCAATAAGTTTGCTGTTAATAATAAATAAAATTATTCTGATAAACTTATCAAAATTCATTCATTTAATGGATTTTGTTACTATATACATAATAGGTAGAGAGACTAACAAAGGAGGACCCAGCCAAATTAGTAACCAATTGAGCAATGATGGTTTTGCTTTATTCAATATATTGGCAACTTGGCGTTCCGTCTCAGATAGGTCACCAGAATTATCGATAACAAAATTAGCAAATTTTATTTTTTCCTTGAGAGGCATTTGAGCAGAAATACATTGCCTGGCGACATCTTCAGAACAATTATCTCGTTCCATTAAACGATGCAGTTGAATTTGTTCGGAACTATAAATGAACATTTTAAAATAATTTGTAAGTATGCACGATGGGAGAATAAATAACCACAAAAAAAAAATAATAACAATAATAAAAAATAATAAGATGAACATTACCAATAAACTACAATAACATAGCACATTAATTTGTGAAGCCCTCCTTCAATTAATAATGGAGTGTCTAATACTACAGCCCTTTTTCCAGCAATCCAATACCAAATTACTAATTTCAATATTTCTCGTCTAATATATGGATGCGTAAATTTGTTTAAAAGTTTTCTCTGAGTTTCATCAGAAAAAATGATGTTTCTTAGTTTGGTCCTGTCCAAAGTTCCATCCTCAAGAAGAATTTCTTTAGAAAAATGGTTAACTATTAATTTATATGCTGGTTTATTAGGCTGTACTACTTCACGGGCCAACAAGTCTGCATCGATTATAGGAATATTATGTTTTTGAATCATTCGAGAAACCGTGCTCTTTCCTTTATATTAATGAAAAATTAGTGATTATTGAAATTTGTAACTAAACTTATGATTTAATACAAAATGTTTCGTTGTTATAAACCTGATCCAATTCCTCCAGTTAGCCCAACAATCTTCATCAAGAAAAAGTACGTGTGAAAAAATTTAATATCGCTGAACTTGAGTGCATATACGTATAAGTATAATTTTCCGAATGCATGAAATCATTTATTTGTTGCATTGGTGTGACAGTTACACAACCCTAAATCAAACTCTATACAAAGTTTGAAATTTAGGAAATGATGTTAGATGTTCCTGAAATCCTTACTTTAAAGCTTGAGTAATTCCCAATTAGTCCATCAAAACCATAAACACATTATATATGACCTAGCCTAAATTAGGGTCAGGGTAAAATTACGGTAAAGTTAGGCGTTAGTTTAGGCCAATTGTTGCCGATCATTTAATGCTGGTCATCTGATTGTCATCTGACGCAAGGTTTAATCTGACGCAGATTAAAGGTCAAAAGTGCTTAGCACTTTGGGAAATGCCAAAGTAAGTACTCCCAAAGTACTCGATATGTCAAAATGACGCACGGTTTTTATTTGTACTAGCTTCTGATCGGTTTCAAATTGCCCCTAAAACGTCCGGTCTCAGACCAATACCCTGTGGACTACTTAATATCCTAATTTTTGTAAAACCTGAATGTAAAAAGTCTGATTATCTTGAAACACTTTATATTCTTTTCTTTGTGAATTCTCCGATACAAGGCATATTAGCTATGAAAACAAATTATTTAAAAGTGATAATTTTTTGTCTGTGCAATTTCTTTTTCAGAAGCTGTTAATGTATAATGCCTAATGCAAAAATTCCTAGTTTTAATAATTTTGGGTTCAAAAACAACTTTATTTAAATCCTTATCATACGATCCGGTGTTATACAGTCAACTCTCTTTATAACGAACCTCTCTATAACAAATTCTGGATACAACGAATATGATTTTTAACAGTAATTTTATATAGGAATAATATAGTATTATTGTCATCTTGTTTTATTAAATTCAGGACAGTTTACAACTCATTCTCATTATAGTGGACACTCTATATAACGAAAAAATAGATACAGTGCCAGTATATAGTGAATTACTTTTTCCACTGATTTCACTATGACGACAATGAGTTGTATTTTTAAACTTTACTAAACGCTTTGTAGGAATAAATCTAACTCAAGTTTAGATGAATTTTTGACAAATTTGATAATTTACAGATGTCATATTATGTAATGCCTTCTTCCCATATAAGACTTTAATATACAAAACAAAAAAATTTAGTAACCCCACAGAAGTAGAGATGTTACCCAAAACTATGCGATAAATTAGCATCACACAGTTTCAGCAATACTGAACGCCATGTGATATGCTTTGTCAAAACTATGTCATTATCGTTATTATTATTAATATATTTATTAAAATTAATAAATTTTTAAAATGATGCAACTTATCGAAAGCCCAAGGAATTACCTAGAAATTTTTACAAGAGCTTTATTAAATGTTGAAGAATAAAGTTACGCTTTAGAATTTTCTATTAACATATAAAATTTGAACATTCGTCTATTTAAATTTAATTAGTTAAAGTGAAACAAAATTAGATCTCAAGCATACAAGTCGAAATTTTAATAGAATTTTTGCAAAAAATCGAGCGTAACTTTTAGAAATTATTTCTGCGAAGAGTTTTCAGGCTAATGCAATGTCAAGGCGACTTTTAGAATTTTGTGCGTTCTTTATTAATGAAATAAAGTAATATGATATTTTAATAGATTATTTTAATTTCACCGACTAACATAGTTTTGATTTACTAGTTGAGTTACCAATCTAGTATAATTTATTTATAATAAAGAAAATAATTTATAAGGGCAATTAAAATGCATACACGTGTTATTATTTATAAATATGTTATGAAAAGGAACACAAATAAGTGTAACGATAAAATCTCTTGCATTTTTTGTTAATCTTGCAGTATATACTAAAAGAACATCTGTAACAATTAAGAACAAGGAATGAGGGATAGGTGCATTTTATTTATCGTTAACGTAAAACCCTAAATTTTAGATACGATATACCATTTATCTTTATAATTAACTTGATGAATGTAATGGCCTATTCCAAATGCGTACAATTGTTTAGTTCTATGCGTATTACTTTGTGATTATGAAGTCATTAGCAATCAAATTACGCATTAAAAAAAGAATCCGTTGGTATGTATCTTCATATACTCCGTCACACTTCTATATTTACGTTATATATATCTCTTATCGTTATCGTTATTGTACTTTTAATCCTTTGTAGAATTGAAAAATATGGCTTTTGAAGAAAAAGAACTTTCAAGCTCTACTAATTCTGATGCTCCACCTAACAATAGCAAATATCAAGAAGATTCTTCACAATTAAGTGATTCTTTCCATTCTATCATAGATTCTCCGAATCTATTATCAACACAAGAGAACAAAATTTTAAATAACCTTGATGGCGATAACCTTTTAGAGGAAACTGCCTCTGAATCCCGTGATTCATCACATGATTCTGATACACCGGTTTTAAAAACTCAGACTTATTCAGCCGTAAATAAAAATGTCTCACGACCTCAACTGTCATCATTTTCTTTTAAGCCAAGTAATAAAAAGAACCGCAAATTTTATAAGATTATGCATAAAAAACCTACATCTGATGATCCGAAATATCAACACGATCAATTGGCAGATACATCACAATCATTACCGGCACAAAAGACTTCTAAATCTAGACCAATTCCCTTTGGTTCGTCAAAAGTAATCCGTGGGAGAAAAAAAAAATCGACGAAAGATGCTGTTTTGTCAAAAAATATCAATCCACCATCAAGTTCACCTGGCTTATTTTCTGATGTTCGAATCTTTTTCATTCCAAACAACATTGATAAAGTTCGTTTGAGGTTGTTGAAACAAAAAGTAGAAGAAGGGGGTGGACAAGTCATAGAAGATGGATTCGATGCTTCTGTAACTCACGTGATTACTGCCTTGGAAGGTCAAAGAATTTTGAAAATTTTGGGAATTAGTGATGATAATATTCCTCAGGTATTTTAATGGCAACGGTAATTTCTCCTTAATTAATCCTATTATTATTTTATCGTCTTCCACAATTGATTTTTAATATAGGGTATATTTATAGTCGAACCAAATTGGATATCACAATGTTTAATGGTAACAATAATTTGTCGCATTTTCGATTATTATTTAATTTAATTTTTTTTAACCACATTATCATTAAATTAGAGAGGGGAACTCATTGATGTAAGGCCATACATTGTACAAACGTCAGATACCCAATCCTTGAAACAAAGTGATAAAAGCATTCATGATTCAGTTGATGACGATGACGAAAATAAAAGGTATATCTAAAAAAAGAAAAAAAAAACCGTATTAATGTATAAAATTTTAATATCGAACTTTTGACTGCTCAATGATTAGAAATAATCGTCCAAAAAAGAAAAAAAGGCAAGACTCCTTGTCACCAAAAATGCGTTCTCCTTCTCCACCCTCTACTTTGCCAAAAACCCATGAATCTTCATCTAGTACACAAGGTGACGATCCTTTATTAGAACTGATCGCGGAGACCAAAAGTCTTGCAGAAGCGGTAACTTTATATTCACACTTTAATTGCATAACTTTTATATATTATAAGATTAAATTTTCGTAATCTTCAAAGGGCTTTCTACTGGATGATGATGACGATGATGAATCTCGTAAAATCCAAGGCAATAAAATGTCTGATTCAGAATATGAAATTCTTATGTCATCAATGCAGGACAAAACAAATAATCCGAATCAATTGATAATTGACAAGGTTTGTGGTTAAAAAAAAAAAGTTCATCATGACTACTTTGAACTTATACATCTTTCTCCTTATAAATGATAGCTTGAAGCGTTATTGGATCATTATCAACGAATGATGGATGAATGGCGAACTTTGAGTTACCGGAAAGTGATTTCTGCAATAAAAAAGCAAAAAGAACCGATTACCTCTTATGAAGATGCCATAAAAATTCCTGATATAGGACATCGCACCGCCGAAAAAGTTGGCTTTTTTATTCATAGAAATAATCATTTTTTTTTTTTATTAAAACATTTATCTTTTTCATATTACAGATTGCTGAAATTGTCAAAACCGGAAATTTAAAACGATTACAACATATTTCCGAAGGTGAAGAAGTAATTAAAAAATTCGGTGCTATTTTTGGCACGTTTTATTATTTATTATGATCATTTTGTTTGTTTTTATGTGTTGTTCTAATTTCATTTGAATTATCAATAAAATAGGTGTAGGTGCGACTACCGCTATGAAATGGTATGCAAAAGGTTACAGAACTTTCGATGATATTCTTAAAAACGTTGAATTAACACACGCCCAGCGTATTGGAATTGAATACTTTGATGTATGTTTAAATTATTATTATGTATCTAAGATTTAAATGTATATATACGCTAATTACTATAATCTATGAAGGATCTTCAAGAAAAAATTCCACGAGATGAAGTATTAGAAATCTCAGAACGCGTAAAAGAAGCAGCTTGTAAGGTCGATCCCGATTTATTATGTATTACTGTTGGATCTTATATAAGAGGCCAACCTACTTGCGGAGACATTGACATTTTAATAACTAAAAATGATGGCGATGGAAAAATAAATTACGGTATAACTTGATTACTCAATACACAGTATTTTCAATAATTATAAAGAATATAAAGCTTATATTGTTTTTAAAAGATGATTTTTCAAAGTTGCTCCATATTTTACACGAACAAGGACTATTAACACATGACCTCATAAAACATCATGTTGAAGAAAAGGCCTCGTCAAAATACTATGGACTATGCAGGTTACCTGGTGGAAAACATCATCAAATAGGTAAAAAAAATATAGATTTATAACTTTATTTTTGTGAATTTTAATTTAAACTAATGAATTTCTTCCAAATTTAGATTTTTTCATTATACCATTTAATGAATTAGGAGCCGCATTGTTGGCTTATACGGGTAACGATATATTTAATCGAAGTATAAGATTACTCGCGAAGAAAAAGGTAATTATTCCAAATTTAAAAATTTATAACCTAATTAATTATTGAAGTACGGTATTTAAAGAATTTTAAAAATATCCTTTGTGTACGTACAGAAAATGAACCTAAACCAACATGGTTTATATAAAAACGTTTCTCGGGGCCCTGGTAAAAGTAAAAGTGAAGGAGTTTTAATTGCTCAAAGAACTGAAAAGGAAATATTTGATGCTTTAGGAATTCCGTGGCGGTAATTATGTAAACATTTACGTTAATTTAATATGAATGTTTGTTTTTTAAATTATATATTTGTTTTACAGCCCGCCAAGCGAAAGAAATTTTTGAAGATTTTGATGGATCGACTCAACATTATGACCGAGCGTTTTTTATTCTGATTAAACAATTTTAAATATACAACACTTTATAAAAAATATATAAATTGTTAAACACATGAGCTTACAAAATTAATACGTATATAAAATCTTACGTTACATTAACGATTCAAAGTTGAGTGAATTGGCTGTCTAACGCATTAAAAGCATATGCTAGAATAAACTTTTTTGCCTATAATTAGCTAAAAAAAAAAAAACTCGCCATATCGAATAATAAAGATTATTTAGGCAGAATCAATCATTGTATAAGTGCAACGCGTATTACGTAATAGGATCGTCATATATGATTGGCGAAAACGCGATTCATGAGTAGAGGATGTTATTAGACGTGATTTTTAAAAGGTTAATTGGCTGAAGTTCGAAGAGAAAGTATTTCAAGCTTTTATTGAACTTTTATGAATGTCCGGCTCCTTATTCTAACTGGTCAAAAAATAGATTCAATAACCAGAAATTGCACCTAAATTTAAGTTCAAAGTTTGGGATATGCTATGCTTTGGCCAACTACCTAATAATCAGACCCTTAATAACTACAGTAAATGAATAGCAACTAGAGCGTTTTTCTTATTATATATGATCTTATAAGAACAGGCACTAATGAAGCTTAAAAAGATTATAAAGAAAAACCGTTTACATGTGTTAATATCATGAACTTCGGGTTGTAGAGAAATAGGATTCCGAGATCGTTAATTTCACCAAAAAAGCCAACAAAATAGTTTAGTATTTAGAACTTATAACCGAAACTGAGTTGCTTTGTATCTGGTATTGTGCTAGGGTAAAGTAATTAGCATGTAAGTTTCTTTCTGCAGGTTCTCTAGATCTAACGAATGTGAAGTATAAAAATAAGCGATTTTTTGTCTTGTAAAGTGTGTATTAGTAACGTTTTTTTGCTCGTATATATTTTTTATACCGGCCATTTAATATTGTTTGAAACCAATTATTTACTTAATATAATTTTCGTATTTAGGAACGAAAAATGAGCACTAAAGATAGCACCACCTCCAAAGATTAACGATGCTACCACCCCAAAGACTAACGAACGATACTACCACTTCCACGAGTAATAACACCACCATCACCCTCAGGACTAATGACAGTAACACTCCCAAGACCGTCTATCCTGTCATCTCAACACCCAATCCAAGACCTAACCAAAGGACATCCAATTCCAATCGTCAACGCAATAATAGGAGAAACAGACGTAGTAGGTAAAATCCTATCTTCTCGCATATATTTGAAGTCAAAAAAGCATATGTGATACAAGTTCTCTGCATTAATATAGATGATCCAGACTACGATCCTGAAGAAGATGACGATTTTCTTGAAGAAAACCCTCTTAAAGGAATACGCACAATTTTGTTTAGAAAGTGGTGATGTCGCACACGATATTGTAGAACAAAGTTAATAAATATATATTTGCAATTTTTTTATTAAATAAATTCACGAAATACACATGCAAAATTAAACACGATTATGTATGTGAAATCGAGTTACCAGAGCCAATTTTATTACATAAAGTATTAGACAGAATATTAATATCTAACATTATACGGGGGAGGAGACAACAGGGCTTGGATGAACATTCCTAGGAGCAGTGTTGTTGACTGGAAGCTGGAACTTCACTGGACGTCCAGATAATTCCAGTGTTCCAGTGGTTCCAGTGAAGTTTTCACTGGAAGGGATTATTTCACTGGAACCAATATATTAGCCAATCAAAATACAAATAAGATAGAGATTGGACCCGGGTTGGTATTACCCGGGTCACCCGCAGGTGGGTCGGGTAACCCGTATTGAGTTGTAGCAACCCGGATCTATCGGGTGACCCGTTTAACCCAGATCACCCTGGTTTATCGGGTGACCCGTTTAACCCGGAGCATAGAGGGCTTTCAAAGTAAAAAATCGTTAATAGAAGAAGATTAAAATTATAAATTTTTATTCATAACGATAACATTTAATGCTTGGATCCCAATAGTTATTATCAATTGCGTATCCTGTTAAACTTAATTTAAAAAAAATATCTTTAAGCTTAACAATTTATTGATACAATTACATATATAGATAACCTTTATTGATTAAATCGCTTGCTAACTAGTACGTACAGTTAAATAATTTAACCAAACCAATAATTTAATAAATTATAGAACCGTCAATTATTAATAGATAGAATATACGCTCATAGAGAGTATAAACAGTACGAATAAAAAACCCAAAACTAACTATAGAAACATTGTGCATAATCGTACATGTTCTATACTATTCTATATTTAATATGCTATAACTCTTAAAACTTGATCGAATAATCTATACTTAGAGAAAATATTAAAAAAAAAACAATTGTTAGCAATACTGTTTGAATCGTTATTTGTAAATTAATAAGTTAAAAAAAAATAGTAATACCGGTACTTATTAGCCAAAGTGTAATTTACCTCATCAATTACTGAATTGCTTTAGCCTATATGACAAAAGTACACCACATAACTAACTTCCGAATTACTTCTCTGTTCTCTGAATTATTTTTACCGTGAGAAGTGTAGTTTCTGAATATGTATTCGGTTTCATTCTACAACCCGCATACAATTCGTTTAAAATCAGATGATACAGTATATGCAATGTATATGTAACGATACATTTAATGATTGACCAATCAGAATTAAATCCCTCTATACTACCGTATGTGGGTCAATCCCACGGGCCAACCCCGCGGGTCAACCCTTGAGTCAACCCGCGGGTTACCCATAGGTCAACTCACCCGGGTGATCACCCGGGTGACCTGCAGCCCACCCGTCGGGTGACCCAGGTCACGTTTTTTAAACAGGTCCAATCACAAGTTAATTTTTTTGACTTGCCGGATCCACTGGACCTACTGGAACTTCCATCCAGTGGTAAAAAAACGTGACTGGAAGGGTCTAGTGACAACTTATCACTGGAACCTATATATGTTCCAGTTACATCTAGTTAGTTCCAGTAACCCCTCCAGTTCCAGTGATCTTCACTGGACCGGTCCAGCAACAACACTGCCTAGGAGGATGTGAAGTAGCGTATTCCAGTGCTTGCATTAGTAGGCTCTTATTTGTAATCAAAATATTTCTTAAAGTCAATAACAAACGCATAAGAGAGCACGCACTGATATGAATTTGTAAATAATGGTAGTTCTGCATGATCTAAATGGAAATAACGTGGTATACCCCCTTAATAAGAGCATTCAAATACATTATATTGCCAGCTACCTGTATCCCCACGATGCCAAATTGGTCAGCTTTTGGTCTACATGTTGCATTGATAAAACTTACCCCATCCAACGTTTCTTTCCATAGCTTCACATAATCATCATCTTTTTTAGTTTTGTTACAGTTGATACGCGAGGATTCATTGTAACCAATCTCAAAACCTTTTCTTCAGCCATGATTAACATCATAACGTCGGGCTTCTTACCCATACGTTCTTCTTCAACTCCTATATTTCTTCTAGCCTTGCTTGCAAGACTTTGACGTTCTGCTCTAAAATTAGGTAAGAAAAAATGTTCAATGATCTTTTCAATTTTGTAATAAAATTTTACCAGCTAACTCTTACGTGCTTAAGCAAACATAGCCATTTGGAAGGTTTTCCAAATTCGTCCGAAGTAATGGAACTATAATATCTGCGATATAAGTTCCTTCACTTTGCTGGTTACGAGATGTACTAGTCGCAAATGCTGGGTTACACCAGATCTCCCCGCTGGTTAAAATTTACATCAATTACATTGTTAAAAAAAGTCTTCTTTAAATAGTGAAATTACTTACAGTACGTTTAAAATTCGGTTTGTTGTTTTCAATATTTCAAATTCTTTCTCTTTCCATAAACTATTATGAATAATATCCCTACGAAACTCACTACACTTAGATATGACGGAAACGGGAAGAACGGATCTCATATTTTCACGAGGTTCCTAATGCAAATATGAATGTAACAGGTAAGTTTAATTTAATTAAGCCAAAATACCAACTATTCTTACCATAAATACATGCTTTTGTCTCTTTCTCAAGTTTTGTACTATTTTCGATTCGTCCGTTAGTACCATGCTTGCTTCCGGGTCTCTCTAAGTAAACTCCGATGTATGAATATTATTTAGATTTGTTCTAAGAGAACCATAAAGGTTCGTATTTGGTGTAGGGTGCTAATATATATGTCATATTTTAGCGAAGCTTACTCAGCCAAAGCAGTGATATCAAAAATTAATATCTTAATATATACATCGAGCTTAGATCTCAAAACTTCAAAATTTCGTTCTATTTCATATCTTGAATAATCATGACATATTTTCGTGTTCTATATATAGGTTAGCCTCATAAGTAAATATTTGGTCTGCGTTGATTAGATATTATACTATATTCAATGCCTTTATTATTATTATTATTTTTTTTAAAAGTAGATATTACAGGATTTCCATAATATGGTACATTAATTTCTTTGGGAAGGGGGAGGTATTATGTGCTATTAAGTTGTGTGACCAGAGTCTGAATTTTAATTCCGGGAGTGTGGAAGTGTCAGTATGTGGGGTGGGTGGAGGGATGGGGATGAATTTGTTAGGGTCTGGTGGTGTAGTGTTTTGAGCTATGATAGTTTTGCTGGTCTTCCAGATTTTGTAGAGGTTCTTGATTTTTGTGATGAAGTTGGGTGGTGAGTGAGACTTGGATTTTGAGGTTTGTTGAGGGGAAGCAAGTATCTGTTGTGATCAGACCGATGGGTAGGCTTTTATTGTGGGAGGTGTAAGTGCATGAAATTGTCAATGAATGGTTGGGTGTGAATGTTGGTTAGTTTGTGTTTGGTGATAATTTTGTTTATAGTGTCATTAATTATCTTGGAGACAGGGGGGTCATTGCACAGGCATGTGATCCGGTGGGTGTTGTCCTCCCACTCTATTTTACATCGTGGGCACATGGGATCTGGATGCTTGAAGGGGGCATTGTAATGCAGGTTAGAAGATTAGGTAGTTTGTTTGTTAGGAGCTTGATTTTAAAGGCCTTGATAGCAGATTTGTTTGGATCCGTTTGAAGAGACAGAGGTTTGCTGTCATATGATATTAGTGAGTATGTGTGAGTCCAGTTGATCTGGAGTTGTGGATTGTTTCATTCTATGGTTCTGTGCTGTGAGTGCCATTGGGCGAGTACAGCAGCATTAAACAGGTGCTGTAAGAATCGTCTTGGAGTATGCGGAATGTTGTGAGTAAGGAATTGCATTGAGTAAGTGTTGCTGATGTGCTGGACCAAGAGTTCCGAGGGGATGGGTTTTATAGGTGGGTCAGGTATGGAAAGTGTTTCTTTGTATTTTATGGTTAAATTGATTTCTTTTATAGTGATGATAGTTTTCAGTGCTAATAGTAGTGTTGCGAGATTCATGGTATGTATCCTCCTGTGGTGATAGGTAGGGATAGAGATAATAGTTTCAAGTATGTTCTTTAGATGTTTTGAATTAGTGATGATTTCGGTCTAATGTTAAGATAATTGCTGCTGCCATTGCTGTAAGTGCAGCTTTAAGCTATGATGGCCAGGATTCATTGTGGATATGTAGTACTGTTTGGAGATTGGTAGTAATTATTATAGCAGAAGGGGTAGGTATGGAGTTTATAGAGGTATTGGTGCTGATTATTTCTATTTTTAGGGGTTCTCAGTCTCTGCTGAGTGTGGGTTGCTGTAGGTACAGGTCCTATAGTTGTGAGTTGATGTTGGTGAATGCATTGGTGATTTCAAAAGTGGTTTGGTCAGATATGGAGAGCCAATTGTGATTGGTGGAAGTTTGAGTATGTGGTTTCTGCATTTAATTGCCTGTTTTATACTAGGTATGTAGGCTCTGATTGTTAGCAAGGAGTCGACCTGGGTTGGAATATGCTCCCTAATATTTGCTATAAAAAAACATTTTATAGTTTTTTTCTTTGTGGGTTTTAGGTCATAGTTGTGGCATCTGGTAAGTTGGTTTGTCTGTTTGTTGATTTTCTATGACTTAGCCCAGCAGTATCTTTTGTAATATTGCAGATCTTTCCTATATACCTATTGTTTTTTAGAAGTGTTGACCTTGGGTGTTATGAAAGAGTTTGGTGATATGATGCTAGCATTGGAGTGGGTGTTGTTAGCTATTAGTTTATAAGTTTGCTTGAACCAGGAGGGTTGTCTGCTCCATAGGATTTTCTGAAGGTTGTAAGGTATAGCTTGCCAGTTAATTATTTTATTGCAATCATAGCTTAGGAATTGTTTTATATATCCTATATTATGCTGATTGAGCTTAGCCCAGAAGTATATGCAGTATGGGATGTTGATGATAATGGTATTGATGGAGTGCCTTGTATATTCTGTAAAACTGGCCAAGAGTGGTTCATATTCATTACTTGTATATTGAAGGTATGTATGGTATAGACGATTTAAGCTATAGTAGTTCTGTTTTCTTTTGTTGGAAACACTGGTGGTTGAGAAAGAATTGATCTATTGATACATGTCGTATTTTGTAGCTATTGTAAATATATTTTTAAAAGTGATGTTTGAAATATAGATGATTTAGTACTTTGAAGAAAAGAAAAATATATTAGCTTGTTTAGTTTATTTTAAAGTATATATGCAATAGTAGTAAAGAAATAAGTTCGAAACTGATGTTGCTAGTTCAGCTTTATGATTGGTGATTAGTGTGTATTTGGTAGTAATTTTTTTACATATTGATTGTAGTAGATAGATGTTTTGGACCTGGTAGGAGGACCCTGAAGGACTTTGATATAACTCAGAGGTTACTAAAAAAAGCAATTTTGCATAGAAATTCATCAAACATTGCATTTTTATATAGTAAATTTTTTAAAATTTGGCCTATTTTATATGCCTATTTGGCTGATATTATACAAACTCAGATCTAAGTTGTATCAGAGTCCTTCGGGGTCCTCTGGTAGGCCAGTCTTGTTAGCAGTACTGCATTAACAATATATATTATTTGTTTTTCTGTAATTCTTGCATATTTTATTTTTTGTATATCTGTAAGGGCTTTATTTACTATAGTCTTGTGAAATAGGTGGTGCTTTGGGTCTGGTGAACCAGTATCCCAAGAATCTAAAGGATTTAGTTTTATCTATATTGTATATCAGTATATTACAAAATAGAATATGCGCATTATGGTTTGGTGAGTTTGTTGCCAAGGTGAACTTCATAGAGTTAACTCTGATATTTGTCAGGTTGTAGAAGTAAATGGCCATGCTAATAATCTTTTCTAATTTCTTCTTTGTATGTACAATCCATGTGGTATCATCCATCTAGATCAAGCAGGTTATGTTGGCACAAATTAGAGATGTTTGGGAGTATTAGTATATAGTTTGTAGCTAATATTTTCGTTTGTAATTCTATATAGGAGAGAGTTGTAATATATGCAGCATAGAGGGTAATGGTTTCATCTTGGTCAATGTTGTCCCCAACTAGATATGTATCTGTATATCCGTACTCTGTAATAACTCTGATTGTTCTATTTAGAAATAGGTTTGTAATAAGGAAGATATAATATTTAGGGCATTTAATCCTAAGGAGTACTTGGTGAAGTAAAGGGAAGTACATGGAGTTGTAGGCTTTGGACAGGTCTTGAAACAGTATCCAGAATTCTTTGTTGTTTATGTATGCATCCTTAAGTATATTTGTGAGGTGTTGAATAGGTTGGGCAGTTGATATAAAGAGAGAGCAATATGGGAAGTCAAAAGTAGAAACCAAGGAAATTGGATAATTACAAGTTTTGAGATAATTGGCAAAACATATTTTGTTATACAAAAACAAAACAAACCTAAAAATAACAATTCCAGATTATAAACCTGTTTGTTATTCAACTGATTGGCTAGATTTTATAAATTTACTGATGAAAATTGTGTGATGTTAGACATTAATCTATTTTTAGATTTTGCTGTTTTACTATTTAAAAGTTTTTAAATGACTATAGCTTTAAAATTTACTAATTAATTATATTTTTGTTATTAAATAAAAAAGATTCAGTTAGATTTAGGCCACAGATAAGTATTTAGGTTTACTTATATATATGTCTGAGTTTTATTCTTAGCATTAGATTTAAAAAATGATGAAATTTCCTTCAGTATTGTAAAAAGTTTCTATTAAATTTAATAAAGATAAAAGCAAGGTCACATCTTTAATATTTAAAAAAAAATTTCAGTTTTAAAAAATATATTTGATTAATCTAAAAGCTTATTTTTTAAAAAAAGATCAAATTCCTTGGTTTTTACTTTTGACCGCCCATATAGTTGGATGAGGATAGTATAGGATATCTTAGTAGAATTTAATTGAATCAGTTTATAAGGGTTTTGGTAAAAATTTTTCAGGTATGTTTGATCAGATTATTGGTTAGATTTGAAAGATACCATTTTACTTTATAAAAAAATATTTAACTACAAAAATAATGCCTTTTCTTTTTATCAAATTAGTTTTGGTCCACAACAATCAACTACTGTAAACTACTGGATTGGTTCAGTACTTCTTAAATTTTGTTTTTTTTGAGATAGGATAAACCAGGCTATGTTTTCATGCTTTTGAAACAGTGCCTAGGTTAAAACAGGCATTAAATATACTTAAGAGAGTATCATTAGCAAAGGAAGGTAGTTGTTTTAACATTTTATTAAAAATGCTTTGTGGGCCTGTAGCTTTTTGTAAGAGAAAATTGGCAATTGTTTCTACTAGTTCCTCTTTACTAATTGGTAGGG
Source organism: Gigaspora rosea (assembly GCA_003550325.1). Classification (NCBI taxonomy): domain Eukaryota; kingdom Fungi; phylum Glomeromycota; class Glomeromycetes; order Diversisporales; family Gigasporaceae; genus Gigaspora; species Gigaspora rosea. The sequence goes on from QKWP01001951.1 coordinate 88,403, forward strand.
TAAGTGAAGAGTACTATTCAGAAAAAACGTGTGATAGTAGTTTGTAGTGATCTTTTCAATCTTTTTAGGAGGCTTCCAGAAATTACGTATATTTTGTTACTAATAAATTTCAAAATTTTACTCCACCCACCCACATCTGATATTCTATTAGCCAATCAAATTTTATATTTTTTAAAATTTATTTATATGTTTCAATTTATAAAATTGATAATAGCTATTGCTCTACTGGACCAATTTAGATGATTTAACTACCAAAATGTTTGTCTTACTGAGATGATTCTAACAAGCCCAAAATCGTTAAAATCTAATTACAGGATCCCAAAATCATTCAACTTTTGTGTAATTTTAATAGTGATTTTTTAGAATCACTAAGTGAATTTTATTAATATTGAATAACTTTTGATCCACTAGCCTGTTTTGAATGATTTAACTACCAAAATGCTTATCTCAGTGAGATGATTCTAAGGGAAGTGCAGTAAATCACGTAATTTCCTAGGGGGGGGGTCCGCCATCTATCACGTCCTATATATATATAGTCTAAATAGCCAATGATATTGAAGTGTTCGTCAAATATATTTTTTTAAAAAATTTTATTTTTCCGTCGAACGTAAATATCAAAACTCAATTAATAAAAACTTCTTCAATACTTATGAAAATTTTGTGTTAAGTGTATTTTGATCTGCTGAATAAGGTTACTTAATCGAAATTTTTCGATTTGCTTAGTAAAATTTAGACTTTACTATGTAGCGACTTTTGTCGATTATGGGGTAACTTATTTTCAGGTCAAAGACGTTTTTGAATTTTTTTTAAATATACTAAAATTTGATTGGTCAATAGTCCTATCACTAGGGGGGTCAGGACCTATGTAAACCCTAATCACATAATAAACTGCACTTCCTAACAAGCTCAAAATTACTAAATTCTAATCACAAAATTCCAAGAACAATAAAGATTTTATTGTTTGTCTACAATACAAATCTTTATTGATTTTGGAATTCTGTGATTAGAATTTAGCGATTTTGGGCTTGTTAGAATCATCTCACTAAAACAAACATTTTGGTAGTTAAATTATCCAAAACAGGCTAGTGGATCAAAAGTTATTCAATATTAAAGAAATTTATTTAGTGATTCTAAAAAATCATATTAAAATTAAATGAAAGTTGAATAATCTTGGGACTCTGTAATTAGATTTTGATAATTTTGGGCTTGTTAAAATTATCTTAGTGAGATAAATGTTTTGGTAGTTAAATTATCTAAATTGGTTCAGTAGAACAATAGTTATTAATAATTTTAAATTTTATACTTTTGGTCAGAATTATAAAAATTTGATCAGAATTATAATTATAACCTGATATTTGCGGGATCCCACCCACACACCAAAAAATTATGTAATTTCTGGAAGCCCACTTAGTAGTGGGTATTAGTTAGATTGGGTCTTGTTTATTGGATAAAATATTGCATTACATTATTCTTGATTTCAGCTAGCTTAGTCATCGATAGTTTCAGAGAGGCAGATATTAGAAAGTAATACTCTGTCTATGTGTCTCATTAGAATGCTATCTATCATCGTAATAGTGTGGTCAATGAAGTTTTGGTACCTGTAGTAGTTTATATGATCTCTGTATTCTGCACTATTTTCTAAGTTTCTGGCTTTGTGCGGACCTTTGTATAGTTTGGCAATAAGGGCTTTGGTTTGTGAAAAGATTTGTGATTACAGGTTTTGTTTGCTAAGCCAAAAGGTGGTATTTGGTCAACTTATTAATTTGCTTTATTCTTGCATTTATGTTCTTGACTATGGTTGTTATAGTTCTTAGGATTGGGGCTATTGAAATTAATCTTTTAATTGGTGATCCACCAGTCAACCAGAGAGTCATCATAGTAAAAAGTGACTCAGATTACTATATAAATTTACTATTTACTATAGTGCGAATGTGGCGTGCACGTATTTAAAACTTTTTTTATACTAAGTTAATCATCTTTCTGGCTTAAGAGACTTTTGTAAAGCTCATTAAAACGCATCTAATAGTGGTTAGAGCATCAAAATCGGCTTGGTGGATGCCAAGATATCTTTAAAAAACCTTTCTTTTACTATGTAAATTTTTTTGCAAACAATACTATTATTTGCAAGAAAATTTACATAGTAAAGAAAGGTTTTTTAAAGATATCTTGGCATCTACCAAGCCGATTTTGACGCTCTAACCACCATTAGATGCGTTTTAATGAGCTTTACAAAAGTCTCTTAAGCCAGAAAGATGATTAACTTAGTATAAAAAAA